>PVHP010003586.1:0-76703 GCA_004024765.1 Zapus hudsonius
GAAGACAGGTGAGAGCAAATGACAAATGTCCCCAGAGATGAACAGGTGGGTACTTATTGAGGAAGCTGTGTGGAACACACGCCTATTGGCCAGACACAAGATAAAGCTGGAAGAACCTCCCATCTCTCCGGGCTTCCCTCCTAATATATTTCCAAAAGGGCAACCATTTCTCATTGGGCTCTACAATTAGTCCAACACCAGCATGTAAGGCTTAGCATTAAAACCCCACTGAAAACACTGTGATTCTTAACAACAGAAACTAGCCTTGTGGCTATAAAATGATGGGAAAACTTGTTTCGAGGAATGGGAATATGTACAAATGGAAGCCAGAGAAGAACCTTACTCATTAGGATGTTTGGATTTTGAGAGCAGGGAGGAAGGTTTGCTTCTCTTAGCTGTCGGTTTTATTTGTAAACATGAGGCTGCATAAAATGCTAGAAAGAAAGATTTTTAAATGAATATCCCCAGAATAATAGTAGCTACATGACAGGATGGGTTGGGATGAGACTTCCAGGAAGACCCAGTGGAAACATGGATGATTCAGACTAAGGGCTGTACTTGTGGCACAGACCCTGTAATTTAAACAGAGAATGCTCTGGTGGAACCTGTTCTGGTGTTGGCTTCCATAAGCATTAGGACCACATTGGGAAGACTCCTAACACAAGGGTCATGTTATCTTGGTTCTGAAAGTGAATGGTGGTGGAAAAGGCAGACCAGCTTGGCTTTTTCCACCATGGCATATATGTAGATGTTATCTCTTGGGCTGGGGAGAGTGCTCAGTAGGAAAGTATTTGCCATGTGAATCAGCTACTTTCTTGTTGTTGTGACAAAATACAGATGAGAAGCAGCCTAGGTGAGGAAAGAGTTTATTTCAGCTTACAGTTGCAGAGGGTAGAGTCCATGATGCTGGAGAAGGCATGGCAAGAGCAGGACGCTGCCAGCATGTCAGCAGAGAGGAAGCGGAAAGAGTTAGAGCAGCAAGTGGGGCTGTAACAGTTCAAAGCTCCTCCCCTGTGACACATTTCCTTCCGCAAGGCTCTACCTCCTAAAGATCCCATCCCACAAGCTTCCCAAATAGTAACACTTTGTTAGGAACTGAGTGTTCAAATCCATGGGTCTATGGGAGCATTGTATTAAAACCACTACATTGGGCCAGCATGAGGACCTGAGCTCAGGTTCCCAGAACCTGTGTAAAAGCCAGGCATGGTGGCATGTGTCTGTAATTCCTGGGTAGAGACCAGGGGATCTCTGAGTCCTGTTAACTTGTCTAACTGATGCAGTGAGCTCTGGATTCAGTAGGAAACCCTGTATCAAAAAATAAGGTGGACAGCAAACAAGGAAGAAAATCATGTCAATGGCTAACCTCCATGTGCACATATATCTGTAAGACAAACATGCACATACATATATGAGCCTTCATATACACACATACACAATCATCCATATATAAGCATTTGTACACACATGCATTCATACATACATACATATATATGAGCATTCATGCACACAAGTAGGTACACATGCATACACAGATATATGAGCATTCATACACACACATGCATACATACATAATGAACATTCACACACATGTACACATGCATAGATATATGGGCATTCATACACATGTATATATGCATACATATATGAGCATTCATACACACACATACACGTGCATACACACATATATAAACATTCATACACATGCATACATACATATATGAACATTCAGTTACACATGTACATGTGTATAGTTATATGGGCATTCATACACATCTATACATGCATACACTTATGAGCATTCATACACATACATACACATGCAAATATACATATATGAACATTCATGCACACATACATATGAGCATTCATATACACACATACACATGCATAGATATATGGGCATCATACACACATGTACACAGGCACACACCACACACTATTCAGCATAAGATAATCCCTAAACTTTATCTTTTTGTACAGTCAGATGTGATTCCACCCAAGAGCCTGTCCTGGTTTGAATGTGAAATGTCTCACACAGGCTCATGTACTTGAACTCCCAGATACTCGAGCTATTTGGGGAATTGTGGCAGTTTGGGGCCATAAGGCCCTGTTGTTGATGTGGGCCCCAGCTTGCCCCTGGTTCTGGTCTAGTTCTGCTTCCTGGTTGATGTCATATTACAAGCAGCTGCTGACCCCATCACCATGGACCTCAGCCTCAATTGCATCTTTCCACCCATGATGTACTGCATCCCCTGAAGCATGAGCAAAACAAACCTCTCCTCCCTACATATGCTCCTATCAGATACTTGGTCACAGTGACAGGAAAAGTAACTAACACACTGTCCGTCTCTGGGTATCAGGGAACTTACTGAGGCAAACTAGGCTGCTGGAATGTCACAGACTATAAGACTCTAACCCAGTCAGCCTCAGAACTACTAGCTCACTCAACAGAATCAAGTCAACAAACCCTCTCTGCAATAGTATGACTTTACTATATCCCAACATATTGTTACTTGCAAAATAACATTTTGCAATGTTATTTAAAGATAATTAAAGATAATCTGATGGTTTTATATACACATATATACAAACTTTTTGACTATCCGCTTATTTGAGTAAAAAGTTACCACATTATCGAAAAAGTAAGTTGTTTTGAGAGTAATAGTACTTTGAGGACAACTAATTATTTAAGTGAATAAAGCCCTCTCATGAAAAGAATGCTTATTCCAAAATTTACTTTAAAACCCTTTCTGTTATACTCATAATTGCAAAACTAAAATATACCATGCGTTGCCCATAAGTGACCAAGACCCTTCACTGAAATAATTTTTCTTCATCTATACTCTAAATCTTAAAAAAATTACTGCCTTTGACTCCCTCTCCCAAGACGTTTCCTAGACGGTCAAGTAGTATTCTCCCTTGCTCTGGTAGGAAATGAAAAGGACTTTGCTTTATAGGCTGTTTGGGGACCTTTTGCAGGGAACTGAGCATTAGCACCCAAAAGTTTAATTGATGAACAACCATGTTCATTGATTCTCCTCACAAGTCATAGGATATGATAGTTAACTGCTTAGCTAAGTTTTGGGGAGCTGCAAATTCATGTGGAGGCACCATTTAGTTTTTTATGGCATTACCCATTTATCTCCTTTTTCAATCTTTTGCTTTTCCACTTGGATATAATAAGAGAAAATTGCTCAGGAATTTGTGGGCTAAAATAAGAACCATAAATGTTCTTTGGGGGAAGATGTACTGGGGAGCATTAGCACATCACAAGATTTTCCCACTAAAAATGAAAGAAAATCATAGGCTCTCAGAGGTGGGGTCAAGAGTTAAGTGAAAACTATCATCTCCTCCCCATTTTAGCCAAGATGACTTCATCTCTAACTATGGCCTCCGGAAGTTCCCTTCAGTTTGGGAGTCTGGGCCTGAGAGCCTGAGAAAATGTCAAAATAAATGACAGGGAACTCTATGCAGGAGCTCAGCCGCTAAGTCTCCCAGGCTGAGTTCTCTCATCGCCATCTTCACAACTGTAACCAGTAAAGGAGAACTCTGTTTTGTTTCACTCGGGGTCTCTGCCAGACTTCCCAAGAATAGGAGTAGAACATGTATCCATTAATCTCAAGCAGACACCAGTGTTTATACAAAACTGTATAAAACTCTTTTCTATGTTTATACTATGTCAATAGTACATTCATAAATACTATATGGGTGGATGTTTAAACTTCCCAAGAAAGTTACTGAAATCTGTAAAGAATCAAGGGAGGTGACACAATACACCTCTCCACACCTTTCACCTAGATGTCTACACTCTTAACTCCTAGAACCTGCAAATGCACCCTATTCCATGACAAGAAGAACTTTGCAGATGGAATGAAGTTATAGACTTTAAAGTCGAGAGATAATCCTGGGTTAGCTGGGAGGGTCCAGTGTTGTCACACAGACATTTAAAAGTGGAAAAACAATGCAGAGTGAGGGAAAGACGTGTGCTGATAGAGAAAGAGGCAGGAGAGGATGGAAACCCTTCACTCACTCTGCTGGCACTAGGGAGGGAGGATGGACTGACAATCCAATGTGTCAGAGCTGAGGGCTACCCACATCTGAACAGGGACATCAGTACTATAGCTACAAGGAACAGAATTCTTCTAGAAAGTGAAGGAGCAGTGCTGGTGATCCTTGATGGGTTTCTCACCTACAGATCTGTGATATGAATTTGTGTTGGTAATTCATCATGTTTGTGGTGATTTTAAAACAGATACAGAAAATCAACATTCCAATCTCATTTGCCTTATTAGCCAGGAAGGTGATCCCAATTCTTTCTCAGAGTGGCCTTCTGAGATGAGACTGTTGCCTGACTTTATTTCATTTTACTATATTTTAAAAGCATCAGGGGACTGTATTCACAAGTTGTTAAAGTTCGGATATTAAATGTCACCCAAACACCCCAACAATAAGGCTCAGTCTCCAGGCCATGGCATTACTGAGGAGTAGTAGAATGTTGAAGTAGGAGGTGTGTCCTATGGAAGCTTCTAGATCATTGGAGGCAGACCCTGGAAAGCAGGTATTGTCCCTGCTTTGCATTATGGATTTCAATAAGTGGCAAGCTTGCTCCCTCAGCTACCATAAGTCCAAACTGAATGAGTCCTATAGACTACAGATTCAAAACTCCAAAACTGAGCCAAGTAAATGTTCCCATTTCATCAGCTCCCCAGCTCAGGCATTTTTCTCCAGTGGTGGATACCCTGCTAGCCAGGTCGTTCCGTGGTGTCCTTAAACCACCAGTGGCCAAGGTGGGGCCTTTTCATGGTGCCCCATTATGACCGTCTCCCAGTTGTTTGAAAACTTATGAACAAAATCATTATATTTTAATATCATTCTATAATTTTTAGCCTCTTGAGGCAAAAACAAGTCAGATGGAGGGGGACATAAATTAATTTTCCTACATTTCATAACTTTGAAATTATAATAACTACAGAGTTCCTGTTAGAATATTTTGACTCTCTAAAGTCATCCATCTTATTTCTCTTTCATACATATTTTGCCTGAGCCTAAAATGCAAATACTAATGAAATTCAACCATTTCCCCACAGAGCACAGAGTATATTAATAAATATGAAGTAATTTGCTTGAATGCCTACAATGCAAACAAGAATTTATGGGGCTTTAGGCTTTTGTAAAGCACATGTTTGTGGTACCATATTGATAATTATAAATACAATTAATCTTTCAGACATTTATAGAAAGAACACAGCTATACACCATTGATTACTAGTAGGGATATAGACAAAACAAGGAAAAGTCTGCTTTTTTTTCATTCCCACCATGTTTCAGAATCTATACAAATGCAAGTTTCAAAGAAAACCACTAAAAACTCTCCTTGTTAAGGCACCCCTCCTAGCTGGCCACATTTACATAAAAGTATTATTACATACTTATGGTTGTTTTAGGTCATTAACCCTACTGATAATTTTTGTTGATTTTTGGAAACCAGTTCTCTGAGATTCTGAGTAAGGAGTAAAACATATGTTTAAACCAAAGGAGTGGAAGTACATTAGAGTCTCTCCCAAGTCTAGTTTGCATGAATAAAATTGAATGCTGGTGAGAGTCAGGGGATTGTGCATCAGTAAGCTGAGTTATCTGGGAACCAGGAAGTAGGTGTGACTAGGTGCTCACACTTGTTGAAAGTGGGAAGCTGCCATTTTGGTCCAGCCAATTCTTACTGTGTATGAACAAGAACATATTGTTGGCATATCTTTCCTTGAAAAAGCAAAAGAAAATATTTTAAAATAAAGACCAATTTGGAATCTATCTTTTGGAGCTGTTTAATAATGGAAAAGCCAGCATATTCTGCTTTGGATTTGTAAATAAATATCCTTTAAGCAAGAGATGTCAATAAGTGGACATGATCTCATCACTAGTGGAGAGTTAAATGCCATGCTTTCATAGCAAAATTCCTTGTCCGGGTTCAAAGAACACGTTTGGAGGCCACATCCATGTGACTGAATTCTTCCTTGTTGCCACTTTCCCTGTAATATGGTATTAAAGACTAGAGAGGAGGGGAATGGCTTAAGCATGAGGCTAAACCAAATTAAGTTCAAAAGCATAAAATTCTCACGAGCATACTGTAACCTACAGAGCAAGTAGTGGGTGTCAACTGGCAAGAGGGGCCATGAGTAGTAGGGAAGAATGTCTAAGCCTGTGAATAATTGAGCAATCTGACAACCCCAGGTCCTGGCCACCGGTTCCTTCCCTCACTGAGCTGTTGCCCAAAGTGAATCATGAGGTTCCAAAAATAAGACAGAATTCTGTCAAGGCTCTTGAACGCCCTCCCCAGGCCTGAGGCAAAACCCTGTTGCTGAAGAAACCACAGAATGCCATTGATCAGCATCGAGAGACCCTTCGAGGTCTGGAATGGTAACCAGCCCCCAGATGGCAGTTAGTGCAGTGCTGGAAGGCACTACACAAGCTGCCAGGGGAAGCTGATCAACGACAACTGGAGTAAACAGACCACTGGCATGAAACACAGTCTGTAGCCATGAGTAGGCTGGCCACACCTCCTTCTGGGAGAGAAAAGCAAACCAAGAAAGGTGCACTTGTGCAATGGTGGAGCCTGGGCCTGGGGGAGACAATCAACAGCTATTAAATTTGGCCAAATATTCCACTCAGTGAGGGGGAACCCATGATTGGAACTGGGGATTCAGGGTGATATGCACCGTATCCCATACTCTTGGGCTCCCAAGAAAAGATGCATTATGCGAGCAACTGATGGGGAGGCTACTAAAAATAGAAGCTAGGTAATCCAGAATGGTGTATATTTGTTAACGATACTGATCTCACTCTCCGATGGAGATTGTGTTTATATTTTTCAGGATGCAGCGAAAGAGCTGTGGCCCATATAACCCTACCAACTGACCGCAGGCAGAAAGCTGAGATCCTGGCAAGAGATGAGCCACCACAGTCATAACGTAGAGGAATCATATGGAATCCAGCAGAGAATGACGGGATGAACAAGGGACCCACAGCCACAGCCATTCAATCAACATAGGATAAGCCAGTGAGACAGAAACCCATGAATCTCAACACAAAAACCCCTAAGCTCACAACATTAAAGCAACCTTAATACTTACCCACCACAACTCAGGGAACTGAGAGGAAGGGGATGGAAAGATTGTGAGAGTCGTGGTGGGGGAGACTAGCCAGAGGCATGGCACCCCTCAGTAACAACACACTTGGGTCAGGAGAACCTGGCTGAATACTAGGCTATCCATGGTCCCCTACCACGAAGACTGATCCAGACGGCCCACAGAGGAGAATATCCAGCTGACTGGGGATGGGGAGGAGGGACAATGAGGAATTGGGGATAACAATGTAACTCATTATAGACAATAAAAAAATAAAAATAAATACTAGAGAGGAAGGTTCAACCTGCTTCTATAGGTTGTAGCTCACTTTAAGGAAAGTAGAAGTCCCCAACATCTCCTCCACTTGATCTATCAAGAACAATAATTCTGCTGCATGTTCTCAAATAGCTACTAACAAGTTCCAAAAATAAAAGTTGATTGGAACAAAACTCAAACCAATTACTTTACCCATTTCCCTTCTGTACTTCAAGCCTGCCTTATATAAAGGCCAACAAAAGAAGCCTACAGACCACATAGAGAAGACTTGGGGAATCTTTTTGCTAAGTCAAATCCTTATGTTGTTTAACTGCATCATGCAGAATTGCTGACTCCAGTCAAATTTTGGATTTATCTCATAGTCATCAATCCAACAGATGCTGGCGTGCTTCGAGTCAAAAGTGGCACCCTCTGTAATCGTACCCTTGTGGGTGACAGACCCAATGTGAAACTAACTTAAGAAAGGAAGAGTTTGTTTTCATATATATATATATATATATATATATATATATATATATATATATATATATATATATATATATGTGTGTGTGTGTGTGTGTATATGTGTATATATATATATATATATATATATATATATATATATATATATATATATTTGAAGGAGAATTCAGTACATTACAGGAGGAACGTCATGGTGGCAGAAGCATGAAGAAGTTGATCACATTGCATCCACAATTGGAAAGCAGAGTGATGAAAGGTGGTGCTCAGCTAGTTTTCTCCTTCCTCTTGTGTCTGGGACCTCAGCTCAGGAGATGGTGCTGTTCACAAATCAGGCAGGTCGTTCTACCTCAGTTAACATAATCTAGAAAATTCCTTACAGACACACCCAGAGATTTGTCTCATAGGTGATTCTTGATTCCATCTCACACCCCCTTTAATATTTTTATAGATCAACTGTGTTCAACTCTCCATTCATTTAACACCCCACAAGGTATTTCTATATACTAAGCACTATACAGAATGCACATAGATGAGTTACAAAGAGAAACAGTCTGCTATCAGAAATTGACATGTGATAAACTAATACACAATTATCATTGTTGTTTCTGCCATGGATAAGTGTTGGCCATTTACTATGTCTTTACTGGGCTGCATGTATTTAGTTCAGTTACTATAGCAGTTATAACTGTAATCTGGATTAACCTTGGAAACTATAGAATTAGGAATTCAAAGACTACAGACCCAATTATACACAAATACTACTATTTGCTTTAAAAAAGTGCTATTAGTTATGATAGGCAGCTGATTTCATAATATAAGCCTTTCAACTGAAGCTGAAGAAATACTAGACTTTAACAACATGCATGTTGTTCTCTGCCAACATGTTGATTAGTATGGCATTTACCCCAAACCAATTACATTATAAATCATGAGTGTGAGTAGACTTTTAAAACATTTTACTGTAGCAATTATGAAACAACAGAGAGATTAGTAGTTTTATATGCAGGTAAGTATATTGTAAGTATATTGACTCTGGGATGTATAATTTTATTAAACAGAAATTTTTGCAATCAACTGTTTTAATGAGTTGGAATTCTAACCAGTTTAAGACATTTAACAAAATCACAACTTGAGAACTTGATTTTAATCATCTTGGTGAAGTGACATCAGCATGTTCTGTCCAATGAAAGGAGATTAACTTTTCTCTCCTAGGCACAGAAATGCCCAGCCCACTTTGTTTCTGTTTCTTTCCTGCAGTGCTGGGGAGTCCTGAGTATGTCAGACCAGCATTCTACCATTGAGTTGCACCCCATTCCCTTGGTTTCTGAAAACAGTGTCTGATAATGCAGTCTAGGTTTGACTTGGGCTCCCTCTTTTTCTGACTTTGCCTCCTGAATACTGAGTGCTGGGGTTACAGGTGTATGTCACCCACTGTGACCTGCTGATGGTTTATTTGTTGATTATGGTAGTGGGTGAGATTGTAAGTAAATGCCATGTTACCTAAACCTTTTCATTGCATTGCTGACACAAGAGTTCAGAGTGTTGTGCTTATATTCACTTTGCTGGGACAAAACACCCAACCAAAAGCAGCTAATAGTACCAAAAACTATTTTGTATTCCTGTCTCCAGCAGGAGCTTCATGATGCCAAGAAAAGATGGTAGAGCAGACGTTTGACATCATGTCTTACCATAGCAGGTGGAAAATAGCAAGAGAGTGAACTGAGCTCTGGCAAGGGGGAAGCTGGGCTCTAATACCCCAAAGCCTACCCCCAGAACCACCCCTCCTCCAGTAAGGCTTTACTTTGCAAATTGCCACTAGTTGAGGGCTGCACATTCAAAACAGATGAATTGATAGGGGTATCTGGTTTAAACCACCACAGAAAGCCTTATTTAGTGAAGAGTTTCTTGAGGTTCAAACAATATGACCTAGACCTACTTTCTACATTTTGGATTCTCTTACCTGGATCTTCTATAGGTGGCCTTAAAACAACCCCATGAACTCCCAATGATGCGCTCACTTCAAGATTAGCATGTTGATGCCCTCTCTAGGATAATGGTCTTCCAGACAACAGTGCATCCAAGTGGACAGGCTTGTCTGAACGTCTGCCAGCATCACTATGGCCACACTGATGAGCTTAAACAGAAACAGTTGCCGCCCTTGGTCTTGGGGACCATTTAAAGGCAAAACACAGAGTTAAAACATGTAATGTGGATGTTGTGCCCCCAGGATAGGGCTGAAGATACAAGCCATGTCCATCATTAAGAACACTGGATGTTCACTGTATGTAGCTTTGCATATTAATTCAGAAACTTACTGTGCTTTCATGTATATATGCAAAAATGGCACAAATATGAATTATACCCTCAAGGAATTTTTATGCTTTATGTGTGAAGTATAAGTTCAAAAGGGAAGAAATTACAAAAAAGCTGAGAAGCCACACAGACTTCAGAAGTTCTCAAAGTTGATCTCTTTTACAGAATGACAGATGATTTCTATGAGAAATGTTTTAGTCAGCCACACACTGCTGGGATGAATCTCCAAACCAGGCACAGATTGGGAAAAAAGTATTTACTAAAGTAACAGATCAGGGGAAGTTCCAGAATAGAGAAAGAGATTAGCCCCTTTCACAGATCCAAGCAGAGAGAAACCTATCTTCAGCACCTCCAAAGCAAGCAAGTACACTCCAACTCTCAAAAAGCAGGAACTCCAGGCTGGAGCTCAGACTGCTCTTTGCATATGTATAGCTGGAATTCTAGACATACCCCAGAATCACTTTAGGATGGATCCTAGGAGGCCAGACCAAGCTGACATCTCCTCCAGCCAGAAGGCTGGACATAAATCACAAGCTTTAGTAAACTCTTGAATCTATTGGGGAACACTCCTTCAAACTACCACAGAACCCAAGTCATCAAATAAAGGCTAAGCAACAATATTCCTTCAGTTTGAGAGAGTACAAATCTCTTAGGAAACTGCTCCTAAAAAACACTTTCATTAACATTTTGGCTATTAGGATTACTAACACTTGAGGCATATCTGAATCTTCTATTAATTTGAAATAAATTAAAGGTGATGTCAAAAATCACTTTTGTGGTATTTATGATACATGGGTAGAAACACCCACATTCCATTTTTCCTGACATAGTTCCCTGTTGTAATCTTTGGAATACTACAGTAGTATTTTCAAACCTTTTATTACCTCTTTCTATGGAAATACTACATACCTTCCAGATCCATTTCAAATATAACATTTTGATAATTTTTCCCCTAAGCCAATGACTCTGTGGTCCTTAAAGACAATATTCCTCTTATAAACCCCTCACTGCAGTATGCCCAGAGTGCAAGGATCTGCCCTGGCTATGTCAGTGTCCCCACAGACTGCTGGACTGCCTGACATACACTGACATTCCAAACATATTTCCCTTCTTTCGTCAAAGTAATTTCATGAAATCTCTCCATAGTGCAACCGAAACCTGAGGAAGTAAGTCAGGATCATTTCTTTAGGAATTTTCAAATGGTTCCTGTAGAAATATATTGGTACCATGTCCTGAGTCATCTGAAGGCACAAACCTGCTGAGCTGGTAGGAAGGGATCACGAGATGAGTTGTAGATTTGGACCTGAGGACGGCATCCAGCAAGCAGGGAAGTTTAATCTGGAGCCCTGGGATTTTGCACACTGAAAACTTTCTTGGCTTGAAAACTAATTTGCAATTACTGACCTCAGAGAAAGCTCTTCTAACACTTTCATTTGCTAGAGAAGATGTAACTGGGGATTGCAAGAGTACCCCTGAGCCTTGGTAAATGAGCTGAAGTACATCCATTACTTGAAACACTTTGTTTTGTTCCACTAATGAGAAGATAGTCAATCTATAATGCAATGTTGGCTGGAATGCCACTCTCAAAGATTTTTAAAAAACTGATCACGGTATTTTTTTTGTGTGTGTGTATGTGATATTCATATTGTGGTAAGTGCAGATGTGAAGGAACATGTATGCACATACCTGTTGAGACCAGAGGTTGCCTCCTCTGTTTCTCTCCTCCTTATATTAGAGACACAGTAACTCATTCATTCCAAAACTCACTGAATCATCTAGACAAGCTAGCCAGCAAGCCACAGAGATCCCATTCTAGCCTCTCCAGAACCAGCCAGAATTACACCCATGCCTGTCTTTTATGTGGGTGCTGTGGATGTGCCCTCAGGGCTTCTTGCTTATGCAGCAGGCATGTTACCCACTGAGCATCTCCTCAGCCCCAGAATCACAATAAGAATAACACAGAAACAGCAAGGGTAAATGATGTTGGACAAGACTCTCATCACTGATAGAATACATGCCTCTACATCTCTAGGAGGGGAGGATTCACGTGAAGTGTGGGCACTTTAGTTAGTTTCCCTTTTTCTTTCTTAATCTGTCCAACATGATTCAGTTCACCTTGACAACAGAAGGCTTCCACAGGGTGCCCCCCTCATGAGACCCAGTATCTAAGTGAACACACTGGTTAAGTTCTCCCTACCTAAAAGTCGTTCTGTTGGTGGCTCATTCATTCATTTCTCTTTACCTCTGATAGTAAGCTGAATCCACTGTGTCCACATGGAGTCTGAGTGACCCATACATGAGTCCTGACACACTGCTCTCTGAGTTACAAAATGAAATGAAAAATGCACATGCTTAATGCCAAGGTACAAAGATCTTGATTTGTCTTTCAGAAACCAAATAGCAATATTAAGTGTACCCTTGGCCCAACTCCCTGGGCAAATTAAACATACTCTTTCATACTGGGTACTGTCAAGAATACTTGGAAAGGAATTGAATCATTTTCTGAGGGGTTCAAAACCTGGGAGAAATTCTCTCTTTTAACCCTGTTCTCTGTTCCTAATGTATTTAAAGATAGATTAGCTATGTATATTTTTGTGCAAATAAACCTCAACAGTTTTGTCTGGATGTCAGGATTATGCCTCTTTAATTTTAGCTCTTGTATATCTAAGAAGCCCCATATGTTTAAAAAATTCCAATTAAGAAATGGAATTTCCAGATGCACAAAGTGGTAAATGCATCTGCAGTTTGTTTGCCCTGGATATTTCTTAAAAAAATGACTTTCTTCTTTTTATATGTACATGCATGCAATTATCTATACATGCTTATATGTGTGCAAGTGTGTTTATGTGCAAATGTGTTCATGTGTATGTGACAATCAGAGGTTGACAGTAGGGATCTTTTTTGATAACTCTCCATTTTATTTATTTATTTATTTATTTATTTATTTATTTATTTATTTATTTATTTATTTATTTCCATCAGAGAATACAGAGAAAAGAGAAAGAGTAAGGGATAGAGAGAGAAAAATGAAGGAGAGAGAAAGAATGAGAGAGAGAATGAACAGGCCAGGGCCTCCTGCTACTGCAAATGAACTCCAGATGCTTAGACCACTTTGTGCATCTGGCTTTGTATAGGTACTGGAGAATTGAATCCAGGCTATCAGGCTTTGCAAGCAAGTGCCTTTAACCACTGAGCCATCTCTCTAGCCCTCTCCAGCTTAATTCTTGAGACAGGGTCTCTCATTTGAAACAAAAAGTCACCAATTTTTCTGATCTACCTAGCCAATTGGCCCTAGGTATCCCCCGCCTACCACCCAAAGCACTGGGATTTCAGGTGGGCCGCTGTGCCACCTGACATTTACATGCTCACTAAGGATTCATTCTCCAGTCCTCATGTTCATGTGGCAAGTATTTTACCAACTGAGCCAAGAAATAGCATTCTTTATTTCCTCCCTGTTACTCCCAGCATCCTTCCTCATCTAAAACGCTGCCAGCAGCCACCACAGCCTCAAGCAATACATCTAACCACTCATGGGGCTTCATCTCCATTAGCACTACACGCCTCTCAGCTAGGGGCTCTCACAGTACCATCAGCATCATCAGGGGACATCTTAGAAAGGATGATACCCAGTGCCGTGTTAGCATCAGACCTCCCAAATCAAACTCTGCGGATGAGCCCCAATCTCTAGGTTTTATGAGCCTCCAAAGGCCCAGATGAAAAAGTTTGAGGAATTTCACTGCTGACCATCTTTTACTCTGACAACTCAACAGACTCTTACCTGGTCTTTATAACCCTATTCCTGCCCCCTCAATTCATTATCTTGCTAGCAGTTAAAATCACTTTTACTTTTAATTTTTTTTTCAATAAAAATCCTAAATGTTTTATTTGTTTATAGGGGGAGGGAAGAAAAAGGGCACCCCAGTGCCTCTTGGCACTGCAGATGACCCCCAACCTCATGTACCACTTTGAGGCATCTGGTCCTAAGTGAATACTAGGGAATCCAACCTGGGTCAGCAGGCTTTGCAAACAAGTTCCTTTAACTGCTAAGCCATCTTCTCAGCCACCCTAATTCTAAATTTGATGTAGCGACATGTAACTGTCATCTTGTTGCCAGGACAAAGTATCTGAGCAGACACAGCTCGTGGAGGAAAGGGTGTACTTTGGCTTACATTTTCAAGAAGAAGTGTGATCAGATGGGGGTGTGGTGACAGCAAGGAAACAATCTCATATCAGTAGGAGGGAGTAGAGAAAGTGAGCGAGAGTGGCCCACGTGGCTAGGTTGTACCACCTCAAGGCCTACCCCCAGTGACACATATCCTTCAGCGAGTCTCCACTTTCTGAACATTCCATCATCTCCCCAACAAGCACCACTGTGGGGTCTTGATTCAGGTGTCCACCGTAAATGTATGTGTTCTGAATGCTTGATCACAGGCTGATCACAATTTTGGAATTAAAACCTTGTTGGAGGTGTGCTGTTGAGGGCCAGATTATGGGTATTATAGCCTATATCCCCTTGCCAGTGTTTGGAACAATCTTCTGCTGCTGTTATCCACTTGAGGTTGGCCAGGAGGTGATATCCAGCCTCTGCTCATGCCACAGTTCTCCCTGCCATCATGGAGATTCCCTTTGAGTGTGTAAGCCAAAATAAGCCCTGTCCACCCAAAGCTGGTTTTAGTCAGATTCTTTGTGCCATCAACGAGAACCTAACAGTAACAGACACCAATATAAGATTAAGCATTCAAACACAGAGGTATGTGGAGGGCACTTAAACTTCAAAAAACCATACCAGTCTTTTGCTTAACACCTATGAGTGTCTTTTGACAGCCCTGTCAGAGTAATAGTAAATGTAACCTCCAATGCTGTAAAAGGGACAAGGACACACTGTCCTGTTGTCCTCGTACCTTCTGCACCCTTTCCTTTATGCCTTACTGATCAGACCATTGCTGGATCAGACTTGTGAACTGTTCAGTCACTCACACTTTTCACATTGCTGCCTTCCCATCCCAGATATGAAGAAAGAAGAGAGAATGCAAGAAAGGTCTGATTCCTAAAAAGGTGTTAGCATGTAACTTGTTTGTTCCAGAAGATGAGATGCAGACTAAGTGAAGTCATCCACGCAGTAATGAAAGCTGTACACACAACTTGCTATCATTACCATCACTGCTAAGCTATTACTGGATATTGGCCCCTGCTGGTACCTGTAACAAGTTACAAACTCACCACACACAAACAGGAAACCTTAAACTGAGTAGATTAAAAGCCTATTCAGTCATCACAGGAGGGAAGAGGAACAAACAGAACTCACATTTAGCTGAAGTTCATCTGTCCACTGCCCAATCAGACGATAACCAGGGTTGGTTGTGTTTGTTGTTTGGTACTGAAAGATGTCGTACCTCCCCGGAGCATCGCCATTCTTGTTGAACATCACTGGGGTGCCAGCACTGCCTGAAGTAGACAGGAAAAGGATTTCAGGGTTAAGCGAGTGTGATAACACCATAGCCTTAGGTATTTTTTTATTTATTACTCAGTCTCCAGCAGGTGGAGCCCTGCTGGAGGAGGTGTGTCACTGAGGACAGGTATTGGCTCATCACTAAGGTTTGTTCTGAGCCAGCTCAAGCCATGGCTATTGGTACTCTCTCTGCTGTGGGTGCGTGAGCTCCTCTGTGATGAAGCTTCCCTTGGAAACTGTAAGCTTGAAAAGCAAAGCAAAGCAAAACAAAAAACACCCTTTCCCTTCATGTTTCTAGTTGGATGTTTGTCTCAGCATTGAGAAAATAATTGCAACAGGAAAATTCCTTCCACCTCTTGTGATATAGATGAGTCTAGAGACTTGGGCAAAGCCAGGGAGTTATGGGAAAATGCCATTGCTGATAAGGTTACTTCTGATGACCCTTCACTCGATAGTCCTTCATCCACCATGAAAGCCTGTGAATTACAGAAGGCAGAAAGCTAATGCTCCTTTCAGTGTTTGATTCTTGATATTTCCAAAAGCTTTTGTTGTATACTCTTCCCCTTTCCTGAGCATGAAAATATACACTTATAATATTTCATTGTTTACTTTGCCTTTAAACTTAAGGCTGTTGTGTCTGTGACTAGGATGTGCATTGTGGCTATTATTCCTTTTCCATTTAAAAACAGATTGTGGTCAGCAAAGAATAATTTCAAAACTAATGAACTATAAAAGGGTCTGACATTTAAAAACAAGTAAGCAAATAAGAAAATATTTCATTTAAGTATGTGCTTCTCTACTGAGTAAACTTAAAATGTTTTTGCTAGTTATTTTTAATTTACTTTATATGATACTCAATGTAAAATGTTTAGTGGTATATCTGGAAGAGGCTCCATAAACACTGGTTTCTTTTTCAGGCCCTGTGTAGGTATTCTTAACATGTCTACCTTAAGATGCAAACAATTAGTTTGCCCAAAGTAGACAGTGAAGTTACTTTAAAAAGACTAGTGCATATATATATGTGTGTGTGTATGCATATGTATATATATATGTGTGTATATATATATATATATATATATATATATATATATATATATATACCCAACACACACACACACAATTGCATACATGTCAGTGTATAAGGGTAGACAAAAAAATCCTTCCAATATTAACTACTCAGACCAAGAGGCAAATCACATACTGAGTCAAGGCATGAGTTTTGTTTATTTTCCACAACGGTGACAAAGTAATCTCAAAATATTCAGTAACTGAGTATGATTTCACTTGTAATTCCTTAGATATAGGAGCAACACCAATGGATTCATTATATGTTGACTGATATCTGTCTACGAATTAATACTGCATCAAGGGTCCTAGCAGAAAATCCTGCTTTACTTCCTGTCATTGACAAGCAAATTTCCAGAGCATGGGAACACACACTCATCATACTGTTTTCTTCCTTCATGGGGGAGAAATGAGTGTTAGATGAGGAGCAGGTGGCCCTCTCTATAATTACATATGCACACTTGGGCACCAGTAATGTGGAGCTGGGCTTCTGGTCAACAAAGTCTTTAACTTCTGCAAAATCTATGTCATCATTAATATTTGCATCACTGACATGGAAGAATAAAAAATATGTGCACCTGGAGAGATGGCTCGCTGTTAAGGTGCTTTCCTGCAAAGCCTCATGCCCCAGGTTCAGTTCCCTAGTACCCATGTAAAGCCAGATGCAGTAAGGGGTGCATGCATTTGGAATTGGTTTGCAGTACTAGGAGGCCCTGATGTGCCCATCCTCCCTCCTTCTCTCTCTCTCTCTCTCTCTCTCTCTCTCTCTCTCTCTCTCTCTTTCTCCCCCCCTCTCTCTCTTATCCTATCTGCTTACAAATAAATGAATAAAATATTTTTAAAAACACATGTGCCATTTTGTTAGATGAGGCAAATGTGTTTGGTTTGTGAGACACAGACTCACAAGGTAAGGGGACAAAGGTTAAGTTTGTTTTTCACCAATCTCTCTCAGAGATAAGAGGGCCTCCCACCTGATAGCAGAACCAATGGGAAATAGGGATGTGGAATATCTGGAATGGAAAGTTTTTAACTATTGGAAAAGGAAGAAGAGGAAGGGCCCATGGAACAAACCCTGTGCTAGGATTCAGAGCACTACCTGACTGGTTTCTCCTTTATGATTGTGTTTGTTTGCTTGTTTCCTTGCAGTGCTAGGGATGAAATCCGGGCAATTGCTCTTCTGGCCCATTTCTATACCAGGATATATAACTAGAAGAGATCTTAAGTCTCAACATGGGGGCAGGTGGGTGACGTCATTGAGCTCACTGGGCACGAAGCAGAGAAAAATGGTCAAGTGGGTCATGTAAAAGGTCTTCTCTCTCTAGAACATGAAAACAGAAATGTGATTGAATTACCTCAAAATATATAGGTCAAGTTTGACAAGACTGAGAAAAACAAGGTGGATGCGGAGGCAGCATTCATGTGAATGATCTTTTAAAAATACTTTGAGACAGACAGAAAGAGGGGGGCATGCCAGGGCTTCTGCAAATGAACTCCAGACACACCCATTACTTTGTGCATCTGGCTTACATGAGTACTTGGAAATTGAACCTTGGCCATTGGGCTTTGCAAGCAAGTGCTCCTAATCACTGAGCCATCTCTCTAGCCCAAAAATGATTTATGACAGCATATGAACCACATAAAAGAAAGTATGCCTGAAGTAGTAAAAAAACAAAACAAGCCAACATTAGTGCCACCATTTGAGAAAGCAGGCATGGGGTGCAGGGGGGCCTCACATCCCTGATCACTGCACGCAGGAACAGAAAGGGAGGTGATATATTGGGTCAGAAAAGGCATATGACATAGTAAGCTCATGCTAACAGTGGCCTTACAAGAAGTGGGATCAATATTTTAGAGGAAAGAATGGCTAATCATTCCACACCATCCCATAGTTACCGTCTGCAGGAGGAGCAGAGCTTTTGTAGACTGAATAATAGTCTAAAATGGCTATATTATAGTACTAAACTCTGTGCACGTTACTGTCTGTGGCTAAAGGGTCTTAGCTGATGTGAAGTTCAGAACCATGGCCTGAACAACAGTCCAAGTAACAGGGAGGCAGGGGAGCCAAAGACTGAGCAGGAATGCAAGGATACGACAAAAAGCTACAATGCTTTAAGGCACCTGTCATGAGCTAATGTGGGCTTTAGGAGCCAGGAAAGGAAAAGAAGAGGGTTTCTACTCAGCCTCCCAATGAACCCAGCTCTGTGTTCACCACGACTAGAAGCCAGGGAAACCTGGGCTGGTCTTCCAGACTGCAAGCCTCTAAGCTTGTGGTAATGTGTTCTGGGACTAGGAAGAAGCTATGAGAAGACTGAGGGACATAGAAGACCAAGCAGCCTAATTGTTCAGGAACTAAGAGAGGAAAAGTTATTTGTTTCAGTCATTCAACCAAAAGATTGCTTAATTACTGAATTTGGGATCCTAGAGGACGGAGTGAACATTACCTCTCAATATCTTTGAGCCTAAATAAATCATTCAGTCTTACAATACCGTGTGTCACTCCAGAGACTTTCTCACAGGTTTTAAAGGATCATTAAAATATAACAATGTGCGTAATGTGTATGGTTCTGTGACTTTTCCATAATAAACGAGCAAAAATGATAGCGATTTTAATCATTTTTACTTTACCCACATTTTATTTGCAGATATTTCAAGACTAGACAGGTCACATGCCTTCAGTGGGGCAGACTAATGCTTTCCCCGTGCTCCAGTATTGTCTTCTAACTGGGCTCTAACTTGAATTTCCCAGCGCTAGAAACAGTTTGCATCTTTCACACAGTAATTCAGAGCCACATTGAGAGTGGGAACTAATCGCCCATGAACACTACTTTGGTTCTACCAATTTGGGTCAATGGCTGAATCTGTGTGGTCGAGGGAATAATTTCAACTTTTTTTTTCTATATATCACCTTGATACTACCCTATAGATTACAAAAATATCCACTTTGTCATAATTCTTAAGCTCTCTTAGTAAGAATCAATATAAACCTGGCCAGAATGAGTAAGTAATAAACAACAATACCAACATTGATAAGAATATATTTTAACAGTGGTTTTCTGCTTCTAGAAATTCTAAGTGAATTTCTAAGAAGAAATGTCGGCCAGATTTTACATGTTATTAGTGAGAAATGGGATTACTGTTGTTTTCAGGAAGACATTAATGTTTAGATGCCAGCTTTTCTCTTCTTTTGCATTGAGTACATGGAGTCTTGGGTGCTCTGTGATAAGTTCTATGGCCTCTATTCAGGAAATAATCTGACTGGAGCTTTTCATACAAGCATCGGAGGCCTGGAACTCAAAGGGATCTCATATACACCCTCTAAATATTCATTAGAACGGGACACATGGGCTAATCTTTCTCCCTCCTTAATCACTGTAAGGAGAAATGATTCCTGTCATGCCCTTTCCATTCTCATTAAAGTTCATGTTAAAAAAAAATTAAAGGAGAAATGCTGAATACTTTATCTAAGTAATAACTTCTAATAGCATATTTTGTGGCTTTGACCTTCTGGATGGATTCTCTAATGCAATGGTCTTATTATTTCCATTTTTCTTATACTAAAACTTTTTTCACAGTACCTCTTGAACTTATTAAAAGGAAAAGGAACACTGCATTCAATAGACTTTATCCACAAAAAGGAGACAATTAAAAAAAAAAGCAAAGCAGTCCATAGGGGAAAAAAAAAAAGCTACCCAAGGGGAGGTGACTACCTGCAGAGATTTCTAGAACTGCCATGATAAGGAGAACTAGGGTAAAAGAAACAGGGCTACCTACCAGGATGTGCAGCAGAGAGCAAAGAATGGGTGAGACTATACCTCGGCCTGAAATCTACCAGATGTGAGTATGTGGGAGAAGGTCCTCTCCCTGCACAGAGGAGGTTTGGGGACACAGATGCCCGGATGACAAAGCTGTTCTTGCCACCAAGACTTTACCTGAGAGGTTTTCTGCCCTCGTTTAGCACTCTGTGTAGAGTCCAGGTTGCTGTATCAAGTTGTGCTCCTGTCACCTCTTGGCCCAACAGACCCCCCCCACCAGACCTTACTGTTCAGACTAATGAGGACATGCATTTTGCATTGTAGGGGGAGATTTTGGCTCTCTGTTCCATTGTAATCAGCTGAGGCAGCTCAGATCTCACATGGATGACAGCACATGCTCACTGTCACAAAAGACCGTGGTTGGAAATGTGGACAGAATACTAACCTCTGCCTGTGAGTATAGCATCTTGCTTTTCCACTGGATGATATCTAGAGCTTTATGGTTTATAGGACAGACATCTCAACAGAACCACCCAGAACCCTACTTCCTTTTATTCTTCAGAAATCACATAATATCCTTCCACGTCATCTCAGCCTCACCCAGATTCAGAGGCAGGAAATACATGTCTCACCTCTCAGGAAGAAAAGAACCATCAGGTTGCTAGAAGAAAATGTTCGAAGTTCCACTTCTACAGTATATACCTTTATCTCTGTTTCTTACCTGAAAACCAGCAAAAACAAAACAAAACAAACAAAAAAACAGACATGCTACAATCACAGTACTGATCTCTGAATTTGTTAAGGCTATGTTTAGAAGTTTTTCCAGGAAAATGGCTTATAAAGAAAGTGCATGGATCCATGGTGCTCACTTAAAAGCTGGGTGTGGCAGCATGTGCCTCATCACAGTGCTCAGAGGGTAAGACAGGAGGAGGCATAGAGCTTGCTGGCTAGTGAGTCTAGTCAACTGATGCAATCTAGGCTCCTGGTGAGACCTTATCTAAAACACTTAAGGTGAAGAGCAAATTAAGGAAGAAAGTGGACATCAACCTCTGTCCTCATGCACTCATGCACTCATGCACACACATATACACACACATGAGTGTGTACACACAGACACCATATACACATATATGTACAAAATTTAAAGAGTCAAAATCCTCCTAACCTAGGCAAGAGAAAGGCTGAGTTCCTCATGCTGCATTAGAAAGACATATGAGTTAGAGATCTCTCTGTCATTTATTAGTTGTGAAGTGATGGCAAAATATTTTCTCTTGTTTAGACTTTGATTGTTTATCTAAAAACCAAGAATGTGAGAGAGCAAAACACAAGATTTAAATAGCTGCTCACTTAAAGTGACTGATAGAAGACTCACTGATTAAGTTGAGTACAGCATTTTAATTCTTTTCTTTACAAAATGTTTGAGCATTAGCGATTATTTCTCTTCTGTCCATATGGAAGAAAGAGGCCTGCTTCAGAAATCGTATGTGGGCCTTGCAGAAAGAATGGTCAGGCTAATCTGGAACTCCAGTGCTGAAGAGATCTTTTTGCCTGTCTTCTGAATCCTAAAGAGCCATGGCACGTGTTACTTATGCTCAAAATGCACACTCGGCAAGAGTAATCTGTAGTGATTTTGTAGTAAAAGACTCTGAATTTGCATTTGTCCCACATTTCCTCACGATCAGATTCAAGCTGCACTGTTTGGGCAGAAAGACCTCAGAAGTGATACTATGAGTATCCCATGATGCCACTGAGTCCCATTACAGGTGTAGTTCACGTCCATAGCTTGGTTGACGTACCACTTCCCAATCTTCTCCACTAAAAAACTGCCTTTTCACCTTACAAGTTAATATGCAACTTGACTGAAATTACGTTAAGACCATGAAAACATGTTTCTTATGCCAATTATAACCCAATATTTTTAGTGTCCATCAGGGGTCCTGAGGTCTTTGCAAATGATTGCCAATGGCTTAGCAAACTGGCAATTTTGTTTTCCCATCTCTCCATCACTCCATCATTCCATCACAGCAAACATTCTCCCATATTTGTTTACTCAATCCAATTATTTACTGTCAGTACAGACATGAATATTTTATTTTTATGAGTGGTGGTCCCTGAGCTAGCCAAGAGGAGCTTTTCCAAGTCGGTGTCTACGCCCATTCAATTGACCTCATTATCCATCAAAGTGCCAAAGCTCTTTCCTTCTTTCCAGCACAGGGAATCTCAAGCTCACTTGTGTTTCCCATGCACTGGTCCTGGACTCAACTATTTTCTGTAGGGAGTTCTGGTTCTTTTCACTGAAGTCATATCTAGGATCTGACTGCTAGGTGTTCTCATTTCTCATGAGGCCCTCATTGGCCCTTTCCATGGACAGACATAGATGATATAGTACACATATACCCACATGTGTATCTACTCCGACATCTACCTACTGCAGGAACATATGAATTCATGTTAGTTTGTTTGATTTTATTCCCACACAAGTTTCGTCACTTCCTCTCATCTCTCACTAGCAATTTCTGTTTCTAAAGATAACAAGCATATTGTTTACACCATACTTTACTGTCTCAGTCCTGTTAGGTACATATATTAGCATGAAAATTGTTAACCCCATGCTCCACATGAAGTTACTTGTATATAATACCTGTTTATGGTTATTTTTGCCTCCATTGTTATATAGTCAGATGATATGTCCCCAAATTTTCTCCATTTTTTCTTTTTAAATCACTTTCAATGAATTTATGATAGTGATTTGTTGTATAGTTGCAATTATTTGTTTCCAATTCTATTGAATTTTATGTTGCTCACCATTCATGTCAAAATTATTTAGTTTTTGGTGTGTGAAACATCAAGATGTAGGATTCACACTATGGTGGTTTTGAGCAGATACGTCACATAAACTCATGTGTTTTCACTTCTTGGTCCCCAGGTGAGGCAATTTGGGAGGCAGAACCCTGCTGGAGGGGGTGTGATGCTGGGGTCAGACTTTTGGGTGTTACAGCCAGCTCTCCCTTGCCAGAACTTGGCTCAGTGTCCTGCTGCTGTTTTCCACCTGCTGGATGACAAAAGTGACATCCAGCCTCTGTTCATGTCATGCTCTCCCCTGCTATCAGAGAACTGTAAGCTGATATAAACCCTTTCCTCTGATCAGCTGCTTTGGGGTGGGTATTTTGTCCCAGAAAGATGAAGGTAAATACATCGGGTGGTTTGGCACCTCATGCCTTCTGTGGTATTTTTCCATTTTTCCCACTTATTTTAATTCAGTTATTTTAGGTAGTGTGATGATTAGTTTGATTGTCAAACTTGATGTGATTTATAATCACCATGGAAAGAAATCTTTGGGCAACTCTATAAGGGACTTTTTAGAGTAAGTTGAAGTGGAAAGACCCATCCTAATGGTTGTTGGCATCATCCAACTCATCCAACTGAGTTCCTGGGATGAATAAAAAGAAGAAAATGAACATCTACCTTCATCCCTCTCTGCTGATTTATTGTGGATGCAGTGTGACCACCTCCTATTACCTTCCACCCAGAACTGTAAGCCCAAATACAAATACACCCTTCCTCTTTTAACCTCTTTCTCATCAGGTACTTTGTTACAGAGATAGGAAAGGTAACTAATAGAAGTAGCATTAACCCAAAGCAGTGTTTTGTACTTTGAGAATTGAGCTCATAACCTAAGATGTGATTGTGTGGCAACTTACAAACATTCCTTCAACTATCCTGAGAACCTCCATTCCCATTTCCTTATCTCCTTTTTCCCTCAATTGCATTCACCAAGAAAAAATTTGGTGCTGTATAATAGCATCTCTATTTCAAGTAAATAAGAAGAAACTGTAATCCTATAGGATATACTCATTCTTTCATTCATTCACCTGTTTGTTCAGTTTCATTCCCTCACTCATCCACTGGTTCAGTGACTTGAAGATATATAAGTAACTAGGTTTAGGTCACAGAAAGAGTCTTTGACAACGCATGTATGTAACTCATGAAACAAGTGCCCAGAATTTCAGACAGCATGGGTATGTGGGGAGCTCACCATTGAAGTTCACATTGCGGATATACTTGAGCAGCTTCTTGCCCCCAGCATGCTCCATCTCAGGACAGACGCCCCGGTAATCAGCACACAGATCCTTGTTCATGTGGTGCAGGGCATGCGCCATCGCGTACACAGCATCAATTACAAACTGAACTTTTCCCTCCTGCTCATAGTAGGAATCTTTCCCAATTCGCTCCTGTCCTGCACATTAAAACAAGAAGCACACACAGAGACAGGGGTTCAGTAGAGGTCCAATTTGCATTTTCTTCCAATAAAACATGAAGAAAGCAAAGCTTTGAGAAGAGTAACAAGAGTAACACAGCTACATGTGGATTCCATGTCCAGCTGTTCTCATGGCCTGTGACATTTTACCCCGGAGCACATACAGTAGCTGTCCTGATTTATTAGTACATGTCAGACACAGAACTTCAAAGTCATGAGCCAACACATAATTCCAATAGAGTGCTCCCACAGAATAGGGGCTCTGGAGATCAAAGCTGATTGTCACATTCAGATCTTCAAAGCCTGCTTGCTCTAGAAAGGCCACAGAGAAATGGTAGAAAACCCACCATGTCCCACATGGAACTCATTAACTTTCTTATTATCCATACCCCTGCTGTGTCGCCTGTCCTCTGTTGGCATTAGTCAAGCCTGTGTTGATCCAGCTAGGAACCCTGGCATCAGTTTTTGGTTTTTCTTCCTCTCACATGTACAGGTGGAATGAACAGCTAAGGCACATAAGGTCCACTTCTGAAATACTGAAGAGTTTCAGACACCTCAAGAGGATGGAGTGCTTAGTCGCCTCCCATATATTTTAGTCCTCCATGGTTCTCCGGCTCACACCAAATCCCTCCCTGGCTCTTCATTGCCCACAAAATTGGCCCAGTGCCCTCCAGTGACTACAAGGGGCATTCCTGAACTTGATGCCATCTGCCCAGTAGTGAAAACCGCTGATGTGGTCTATGCTCCTATGTTGGAAGCATCACTCAGTTTTGCTTTTGTCTTTAGAAAACATTCACTCTCACTTTGTGAATTACATACTTATTCTCATTTTATTCATTGAAAAGCCGAGTCTTAGAGAGGCTTTCCAAGGTCATTTACAAGTAGAGGATTCATGTCAGCTCTGCTATGTCATTCATGAAGATCACATTTGTCTCATCACCTTGATCTTCCTACACCTTTGATTGATGTATTTTTTTTTTCTTCTAAGCACTGGTGATTACTGTTTGCTATTCTATCTTTGCTCATGATGTTGAGGTTGGTCTGCAAGGGTGTCCTCCACCCTTCTCTTCACACACTAACACTTCATTCTCTTTGAATGACACAGGTCAAAGATATCTTTTCTACACTTGCCCCTTAACCACAGGATTCCTGTGAAACATTTCAGGCTCAATTATGTCATCAAGAATAAGAACAGCTCTGTGTTTTAATGTCATAACAGTAGTTGTCCTGGACAACACTCTCGTCTTATTTGCTTTATATCTTCAAGACTGGGCACAAATCAAACACCTAGCAGATACTAAACAAGCCTTCCATTAAATTATACATTCATGCTAGACATGGTAGTAACTGCCTAGAGTCCCCAAAATTAGGAGATGGATATGGGAGGATGAGAATTTCAATGTCAATCTAGGCTACATGAGACTGTCTCAGAAAAACCAACCAATCACTTAACCCACTAACCAACCGAAAATGTCGGGACTCTCTTTAAACTTCCTCTCACACTATGAAGAATAAATACTATAGACTGCAATTTACCTTACAGGGACAATTCCCAGGGTGTTTTGGGCACATTGTGTAGTAAGTACACAGTAAGAATTCCACAATTTCAAGTCCTTTCCTCTCAGCCACAAGGGCTGACACCCACTGAATTAAAACAATTTTTAAGTCTTTTCACTGAAATATGATCTCAAAATCTATGAATTGTTTTATCTGTCATTATTATTAGTTGAGATAAGTTCTCCTTATGTAGCCCAGGCTATTCTGGAACTAATTATGTAGCCCAGGCTAGTCTCAAACTACTACAGATTCTCCTGACTCAGCCTTCCAAATGCTGCAGTGATGGGTGTGATTCCCCATGTCTGATAAGAGCATATCATATTATAATGTAAGCTACAATCTTCATGACAGAATTCTAGGATTCACCAAATTTAATTTGCATTTTTACTTTTGAGGTTACATGTTAATAGCTCCTATGCCAGATATTGTTGGTTCATTGTCAATTTCATTCAGATGTCAATACAACCTTGCTCATGGCCCATCATTAGAACTTCAGAGTGTGTGCAGAGTAGGTACTGTTGTTGTTGGTGGTGGTGGTGTTTTCACTTCATGATAAAATTCATCATGAATTCAGTGTAACTACTTTCAACTCAGATTCAAGATGGTAGGGTTTTTACTTAATCTCAACTCTATTCTGTAATTTCTCTTTAAAGAGAAATTACCATTTTTAATAAGTGTCATAATTACTCATTTACTTCATCCCATTATACACAAATAATTTCACAGAATGGCAAGCATGCCTAACAAATCATTAGAATGCACAATGTAACTAACAATGGGTGTGTGAACTATCTCTATTTCCATTTTCTGTGTATTCTGGTGATGGATTCTGAGAAGCAAGTTGCCATGTGAATAGGTAAATTTACTATTTTATATTGGTAAAACCTCCTTAAGGGTTTGCAGCATTTTGCACTCCTGATACTATTTAATGGGTGACATTATTCATACACCTGCCTTCTTGTCAGCAGAAGACACCTGTTGACGTGGTAAGCGAGAAAGATGCCCACTTTCCACTTTTGTTTATATTTTTCTTATGGGGGAGATTATAGTCTTATCTAATCATTATTTTATAAATGTTAAGTATCTTCTCTATTTTATCAGATCTATTTATTACATAAATTGAGAATAAATGCAAACATTTCTCCAAGTTTATAATTTTTATTTTACTTCTATTTTCCAGATAGAAGTTTATTCACTCATTTTTTCTAAGAAAAATTATTTTTATTACCTCATTGCTGAATTATGATTAGAAATATATAATGTTAGAATCAGATTACATGGATGTTTTCTTGTAGTACACATACCTCTCTCTCTCTACATATATATACATATATGTTGTATTATTACTATTACATTTACATTGTATATGTTGCCAAGGATAACCCAGAATTTTTAGTCACCCTGCCTCTATCTCCCAAGTGCTTGCATTTTAATCATGTAACAGTATGATAAGCATTATATTTGTAATTTCTAACATGTAAATATTTGATACACTTTAATTTACTCTGGTGTATAGCATTAAGATATCAAAATTTTATTTTCTTTCATTCAGTTGTCCTAACTGTACCCAATGGTAAATTGGGTATCATATTTATAATATGAGATAGTCATATTCTCTCAGTTGAGTTTATTACATATCATCCTTTGAAATATACTGATGTATGTCCATTTGTAGTTTAGAGTCAGTTTATTTATCTACGTATTCCTACACTGTAGTAGCTTGAATCAGATGTCCCAAGAAACCTGGTTTTCAATGCTTGGGCACCAGCTGATGACAACTCCGGAGGCGGAGGCTTGCTGGTCCTGCAGTGGGCTTATGGCTGCTAGAGCCAGAGCTTAGCTCACTCTTCAGCTCACCTTTCTGCCATCCTCTCCTAGCCCCACCCCCTCACCTGCCCTGGGACTGTAGGCCAAAAGAAAACCTTTCCTCCCACTAACTGTTCTTGTTTGGGTCTTTTGTCCCAGCAACACAAAGTAACTACAACCTACACAAACACCAAAGTATCAAGTGTAAAGTCTTGTTATCATATTTAAATATTGAATGAGATAGCGTTGGTAAAACCTTACTTGTTCATCTGTATTAGTTCTCCTTAGTAATTTTTATTTCCTAAACTGAATTTTAGTAACAATTACCCAGATGCAGAAAAGACAAATCAAACAATATGATGATAAATTTCTTGAATTTGTGCTGTTTTAAAATAAATTTACCTGGGAGAGAAATCTTAAAGGTGAGTCTTCCAGGAAATTCATGTGCTTAGATCTTTCAATCCTTCAATAGTATTTACAATTTTTCTCAGTAGTTTTTAAGTGTTTCTTAGAAGAGTTGGCCATAGTAAGTCATTCGTTTTTTTTCTACTATAATACTATTTTATTTTTTCATTTATCTTATCATTTGTTTTGTTTGTGTATATAAAGGCTATGCTGTTTTGCTATGCCTGTTTCCTATTCCAACTTTTTATTATAAAAAATTCTAACGAGAAATCATGGTTAGAAGAACTTGAGCGTGAACCCAAAAACTGAATCTTCACATTATCTTTTTGCTATGTGATAATTTACTTTCCTAACATTACAACTTCACTTATTTATGAAGCTATTCAATTTTAATATTAATTTTATGACAAAATACTTACAAATTTCTTCTATTTTTATAATACTTAGAAAAGCAATATTGGAGGTATTATGACCACTATAAAATTGACACTATAAAATGAATTCAGACTAATAATTCAGTAGCATGGTTTCTAAACTGCTTTAATGCAGATATTCATCCCAGGAAGAATGCCCTGAAAAATAATTGAAAAGTTTTCAATAATAAAGTATTTTATTATTGAGGAAACCTTACTAGCTTTGCCTTTCTTGGAGAGTCACCAGGTGTATTAACTTCTTAAAGCCTCTGAGAAGACTTGAGGATGAAATTTGTCAAAGTTGAAAAGTTTAGCCTGATATGAAAAAAAGTCACAAATGACAAGTACATTTAACAACAAAAAGCAGTCAAACATTATTTTCCTAGTGAGACAATGAATCATTGTGACAAAAAATTGCTTGCCACATCCATGTTAAGAGAGGAACTTCCATCAGCTTTAGGTTTGGTTTCTAGTTGCTTGGCCCCATGTGCTTGAACCACATATCATGGCCACAGGTGTCTTTGGTAGGGCACAGCTATTCATATCAACGTGGACGAGGAAGCAGAGTGTCAGGAAATAGCCAGGACCATCCATTCCCAAGACCTGCACCAAGTAACCACTTCCTCCAGGCAGGCCTTACCTTCCAAAGTTTCCAAAACGCACATCAACAGCTAGAAAGCAAACACTTAAACCCGAGCCTTGGTTGACATTTTGTGCCATAGAACGCAGTCACAGGTATGTGTCCACTTCAGAGTCTCTGAGCAACCTCTTTCACCATTATGGAACTTACCCTGGATCTGTAGCTTCAATCAATCCTTTCTTCCCATAAACTGTGCCTGGTATGGACATTCATCCCAGCATTGTGGGGCTAAGATAACTCCTTTCTCCTCTCCTAATTGAAATCCAATTCTGATCAGACCCAGATGGCATTGGTCAGAATCAGGATTGTTAGATTCCTCCTAAAACCTTCAGGGTCAGTTCTGCGGTATCAAATCCCATACTGCTCCTCTCCCAAGGGCTGATGCAGAGATAAGAATGACCTATAAGCCTAGTCAATGAGATGTCAGCAAAAGGTTTGCTTGCAAACTTCTGAGAACATGAATTGGCTCTAACACAGATTTTAGTCAATTATATCAAAGTCACCCCAAGTCCCCTCACACAACAAGATTACTCTGGTCATTCTATAGTCCCAAAGAAAAGATACAACATACCCATGACAAGAGAATAGATGCCAGGGACATAGACCATCTGAACTTTGAGGTAATCATGGCTGAAAAATCATAAAGAGTTAATGTGGCATTCAAATTAAATAGCCTAACCACTTAGGAAACCTTGGCACTCAGTATTTTCCAGGTTTATGTTCCTGCTACTTATGGTGCATGACCCATTTTGCAACCTTCTAAATGGCACAACACGCATGCTGCAATGTGGTGCTAAGTATTTTCAACACCGTAGCTTGAAGTGGAATTAGGAAAAGCATTCTTAATGAATTCTCAAAAACTCATTCTTACATCTTTCAGATTAAATGAGACCTTATTATATCCTTTGCTCCTTTATACATTATTTTTTCCCTTCATCCTTTTCATGCTTCTCAAAAGAGTGAGGTTTCAACAAAATGAGACCTCTGATGTTATGGTTTACTTCTCATGCATGCATGCATGCAGGCATGCAAAGAAACGTACCTCCTCATGCAAGGATCTGGATTTTTTGCTTCATTGTTACATTTAAGGAGAGTCAAGTGTTACATTTAACTAGAGAATGTGTTTATCTTTGAAATGCACACGCCTGTGCCAGGGTGATTGTTCAGTGGATAAAGTGCTGGTTGTGTAAGTGTGAGCACCTGAGTTTACAACCCCAGGTCACATGTAAATATCAGAAGTCAGCAGGTTTCTGTAAACCCAGGATGCAGGTGGAAAGAGAGGAGACTGAGAGAATTTTCCTTAAGCTTTTAGATCAGCTAGCCTGGTGAATACATCTAAGTGAACAAGGAGAATGAAAGACCCTGCCTCATATAAGGTAGGAGGTAAGGACTGACCCCAGAAAGCTATCTTCTGACCTCCACACTCAAGCCAATAAAAACAAACCAAATGCACACACTTAATTTTTTGTTGAATAAATGTAAATTGTTCTACATAAAAATAATCCCTACAGACTTTTATTACCAGAATTAATTTATTGATTAATTTACTTCAGAGAGGAAGAAAGTGGATACAAAAGGGTCTTCTGACACTGACAATGAATTCCACACATGTGCCACTTTGTGCATCTGGCTGTACTTGGTACTGGGAAATCCAGCCGAGGCCAGCAGGCTTAGAAGCAAGCATCTTGAATTGCAGAGCCAGCTTCCCAGCCCCAATTACTATCAGAAATCTTAATGTTCATTCTGCCACTGGGCCTTCTCGTTAAAGGACAACCTTAACTTGGCCAATGGAACACACCACTTTGTCTATGCCTTCATTAATATGCATATACAAATCAACAGGGAACAGACATGAAAACTGAAAAAAAACCATGGGACATGTCATTATGAATATAAGCAATGATGTTTGAAAAGGGAACTTAAAAGGACGGGTGGGATTGGGGGCTGGGTAGAGACAAAGTCACACACGTATGCTCTTGCCCACTGAATCATGACACACAGATCCTAGGGAGGCTCAGTGGCCTTCAGCAACTCATCCAGAGTTTACCAAATGTTCCTAAAGGAAGGAACAGTGCAAGTTATATTTTTACTTTAAATATTAAGTAAGTTATTTGTTCTGGAAAATCCTTTGTAAAGAGGCACACACTGTGCTGATAATAGAAATAAACCTTGTGTTATGAATATATACATTTCTTTTTATTGACTATAAAACTGCAAGTATTTCTTGATTACTGACATACAATTGTTTGCATCCACTGTAGATGATAAATACTCTCACTAACAGGAAATATGTCATAGTATATTTAAAAACATACCTAGGGCCTATTTTTGTTGTAAGAAAACTGCTATAATCTATACAGAAAGGATTCAGGGCCACGGAGTGGAGGAATCCTGGAGTGGGAGAAATTCTTGCAAGGTGTTGAAAGCTGCTATAGCTATCCAGCAGGCCTTATTAAGAGGCTACTGCAATCCTTCCCATAATTTAAAAATAAGTAAAGAAATAAGCAATTCTTGGCTTGTCTTTTTCCCTTATGGGTATACATTTCTCTCTTGAAAATGAATATTAATGGAAAAATAAGATCTGCTTTTACAGACATGTACTTCAGTGCAAGCTTTTATGGTGACCACATTTTAAAAAGAATCACATAGTTTAAAAAATCCATAACCTTGCAAAAAAAAAAACTATCATTAGAAGGAATGTCAGAGGGTCTGCACTGAGCCAAAATATCTATAGCATTTCCGTGTCTCCATTTCTAGGTGAGGATGAGTGAGAATTGAGTGAGCTGAGTGAGGTGGAAAATAATGATGGGCTCACAGCGGGCTGCCACACCAGGGCACCTGCCTGCTGTGGGCCAGGCTCTGTGTAGAATTCTTCTCATGATTTGATTCTTAACCCTCACAAGACTATCTTCCATAGGAACTATTATTTTTCCATTTGCTGTTTTTTTATATATAAATGTGTTCCCACCTATCAGTGAAACAAAATGTTTTATTAGTTTCTTGCAGGAGGAAATAAATGAATTAGACACCACCATGGTCGTCTTCCTTTGGGTGAAAAAGTTAATGCCAAGAACAGAGACAAAAGCATTGGTAGGAACGAATTCCTTCCTTGCTCCTGTCCTCCTCTTCTGACAAGATTTCATGATATAACTGATATTAGGCTCAAACTCTCAATCCTCTTGTCCTGTGCCCCCCTCAAGTACTGGGATCACAATGTGTTCCAGTGAATTTCACTGTGTAAAGAGATTTCTTTACTTAGCTTGCAAACAGAATACTTCAGCAATGGTTCTATGGTTTTCACACACTGAACAGTCAAACTAGGAAGAAGAGGAGCACTCTCTGAGAAAATGAAACTGAACCTCTGTAAATGTCAAGGATCCAACTAGATTTTGTTTGTTCCTAAGAAAGTACTCATACTAATTTTAGTGTGAACAGTGTAACTACCGTGCAAAATTGGTTGGTATTACCCCCAGCAGACTTCTTTTGGCAATGGAGTCTCTGGTTGGGTCTCTCTGAAAACCTTAGATATGTTTGTGCCTTTTGAACACTGGTGTTGGAACAAGCCTCTTTCATAATCCCTCACTCCCTGTGCATTCTACCTAAGTGACACCCACCACCCAGGTGTACCCATGCTTATTCCCTGCATATGTCCTTACCTAGAAACTGGAAGGCAATTGCAGGAGGAAACATCTTGTGTGGATGTGTGTGTTCATGTGTGTACATGAGTACAGAAGTCAGAGAACAGTTGTCGGGTGTCATTCTCAGGGATACTGCCCACCATATCATCTGGGGAACTGGATCCAGGCTAAACTTTTAAAGCATTGAATAATCTACTTACTAAAATAGGTATGGAGAGATCAGACACAGTGAGAAGCTGGAATGTTTATCAGTGGCAATTGAAATCATTCTGAAAGGATGCTGGGTACTTGACAATGAATCTATCAGTTTGATAACACTGGAACCATACTTGAATCTTTTCTCCATTTTGTTTTATTTTTAAGTTGGAAAACAGCAGCCTCTGTGTATGTGTGTGTGTATGTGAGTGTGTGTATGTGTATGTGTGTGTATGTGTGTGTAAAGTTAAAATCTTTATAAAAACACACCTTTACACTAGGAAGAGAAATCTTGTCTTGAGTTTTCTTGTAATGAGAATATTCTCTCTCCCATATATACTCATATTTCTGATCTTAACAAAGAAATCTAAAACAAAGATTTTATTTGTCTTCTATTGTGCTTCTATAGTACATATACAATACCACTCTGGAAGCATTTTAAGAAAGCAAACAGGGCTGGAGAGATGGCTCAGCGGTTAAGGCACTTGCCTCCAGTGCCTAAGGCCTAGGGTTCAATTCCCCAGGACCCACATAAACCAGACCCACAAGGTGGTAGCCCTGGTGTGCGCTCTCTCTCTCTCTCTCTCTCTCTCTCTCTCTCTCTGCTTGAAAATGAATAAATAAAAAAAAGAAAGCAAACAAAAGTAACAAAGGAAAGCATATAGAAAAAGAAAGGGAGAGAAAAGTATATCAGTAAATATTGGAGGAGAGGAGAGGAAGGAGGGAGGGAGGTCAGGCTTTTTAATCTGCTGATTACTTTTCAGAAATGCAGAAAATGGAAACCATGTCAGGAACAGAAATTGGCTATTTTCTTCATTGAATAAAAGGCAAGAAATAAAAAGAATGGAGAATATATTTGTTGCAAAAATACTTAGGAAACATATCAAGTAAATGTGAAAACTATCTCATGATTGGGTATGACTGAATAAACAACATATAAAAACACTAGTGAGAGAATGAGTAGCCAATTACTGATGATGACATGAGCTTTTGTGAGTTTGTGCACGTGTGTGTACTCTGTGTTAAGTATCTCCTTATTAAGCCATAGTATATTATATAAAATTAAAATGATATGTATAGGCTTACTTTTACTTGGCCACTGGTGACTTAAAAATGTACATCCAAGATATAAAAAATTAACTGAGTGTACAAGGACAGCTGTTGAATCAACTGCTGGATGAGACCCAGAGGGCTTCATTCCACTGCTCTCTGTACTTCCGTGTTTGCTAGAAACAGCTAGATGTGAAAGAAAATGAAAACTAAAGAAACAGAAAAAGAAGGAATAGCAAGAGAAGGAGGAAATGCAGGAGGAGGGAGAGGAGGAGATGGGGAAAGAAATGAAAAGAAGAAAGAACAACACGATGGGGAGGAAGGCAGAGGGGAGTGGGCATTGCAGCAGCAAGGAGATGAAGGCAGCTGTACTGAAGAGCCCCCTGCATGTGCTACATAGCACCAAAGGCAGGGTGGAAACACAATGTACCACCTGTTGTCCTTCATGACTCACCTGGATGTACCTGGGGAAACATATGGTTCCTGCCTATGACATCGGGTCTTACCGGTAGCATTGAGTTATTGTCTTTCCCAGGCATTTTATTCACACACACACACACACACACACACACACACACACACACACACACACACACACACATTATTGATGCTGTGAATAGGAATAGGCCATCTATCTCCTACAATCTGAACTCACTTCCTAAATGCAAGCTTGTGGGATGAAGTGATGGCATCTCATTCTGCTCCTTGACTCCTTGGGGTACACAGAAAAGGAATTAGGGGGTTCATTATTAGGAAGGCCTAAATATCATCTTTTTAATGAGAGCTTACTTTAAAAACAAGTACAATAAAAAGCCATGGTTTAGCTCCATTTGATCTATCTAGTTCTAGTGACCATAACCACAAATAAAAGGGAAAAGGCATTTACATATATATGGAACTCCGTGTAGGCAAGACTGAGTCCTGAATATTCACACATGCTCAGAACTCAGAATTAGACTTGTGGTATAGCAAACATGATGTAAGTGTATGATCAATGAACTATGAAACTATGAATGAAGGTTCTGAAAAAAAGGAAGAAAGAATAATGAGCAATTAAAATGTGCACAAAGTAGAAAGCTAAGATAGAGGGTTTAATTCAGGGACTTGATGACTTCAGACAGAGATGGAGAGAAGTAGCCATGTGCCAACCCCTGATGCAGGCAGGATCATTTTCTTGAATTATCTTTGTTCAAGGCCAAAGACTATTAATTTCTGCTTTTATTCAGGGATTTTAAGCACAAGTGAGAAGGGAAAATCTCCATTAACATTTTTTGAAGTCAAGATCATATGTGACAAACATAGACAGATTTCTGACAATAGTCATGTCATGATTATTGAGAAATAATCAATCATGTACGTTTCTTTATACTCAGCCCTAACACCTGTATAATTGAAAAGAATCAGTTGTTATCTTTCCCAGCTGAGGAGTTTGAAGGCTCCAAACTTCTTAGAAATATCACATCCTACCTATGCCAAGTTTAACATGACAAAGAAAAGGTTTTTTAACTGGCTTCTAACCAAACAGTGAATCAGCAGCTAGTTTTCCTGACAGCCAATCAGCTGCATCCATGTCACCATGGAAAGGGAGAAAGGAAATGGCCTTGGAATGGCACCCCAATGTCCCCATAAAACAGTGAAGACCTAGACCAAGGACCCAAAAAACTTAAAATGCAACCTTCAATATTCATAACTCGAGGGAAAGTCCTTCAAAATCTCACCATTTTGTGTTGGTACTTGCATTTTCTCCCAAAATGCAAAGTCCAGAGTCTTAAGACTCAAGGCAATGCCTTAACTGTGAGCACCTAGAATGAAAAACCAAGTTACAGCCTTTCAATATAGAATGACAGAGTAAGCATTTGCTTCAAGGGAGAATTGGGAGTGGGATAGTGAGGAAAGTGCAGATCGAAACATGACCCAAACCATCAGGGCAAGCACAAACCCTGCAGCTCTACCTCGCTGTCTGGGGCTCATGACAGAACCATTTCCCTCCAAAAGGCTTTGGCAGCCTTCCCCTCCAATTCTGCGGCCTCTCCCTTGGGTCAGATACATTTGATGGCCACAGCTTTCCTTGGTGGACTTGGTGGATAGCCTGCATTTCTGGCATCTCTAATAGGCAGGTGTCTTCCTGCAAGTTGAGCTTCCCTGGTGCAGCTTCACACACAGCTCATTCGATAGCTCCTTTAGAGGAATCTGACCCATTACAAGTACCTGGTGTCAGGTGCTTCCTGGAACCCTGCTGTATAGTTCCATGACCCTGTAATTCTTGAATTGTACATGGCTGCAAAAATCAGCACCACCTTGATTATAGAACATTTTGCAGTCAATTTAAAATGCCACCTGGCCATGAACCACATGTCCTGTGGCTTGTAAACCTTTATAGATGACCCTATAAAACACTTTCCTAAGTGACTGCTTCAGCCGAACACTGAACGCTATGTATTCTCAGGCATTCTTCTTTCAAATGAGTTTTCAGTTAGGTTTGCATTGTTGTACCTTGCTCCATGGGTAGGGTCTTGCCCTCAAGACACCTTATCTATTGTCCCAGTACAAAGTCCTAGGTTTCCTCTTAATGAAGCTAACCTCTTCAACAATTTCAGCCACTTTGTCTACACTATGCTGTCTTCAATGGTAATAGGGTTCAAGCTCTTTTGCTCACCAGACTGGACATTTTTGTCCATAATGTTAGGTTCAAGCTCCTTTCCTCACAGAACTGTACATTTTTTATATCCTTCTTTTCCATTTTCTCTTTCTCACCTCAAATCTGGGACAATGTAGTGAACAATAGCAGCGTCATAGATCAAATGTAATGTTGACTTGGAATTGCCTCTGTCAACCGAATTAGTCTGTTCATTACCTTTGATCTCAACCTCCCTGGAGTTTTCAGAACATAGGAGAACACAGTGTTTCCTAGAATATATATAACATGAAAGCCTCTAGTTCAGTTCCCAGTAGAGTTTTTATTCCTGACATCTCCTGATCACAGTCTTTACAACGTGGTCTTTCTAATCCATGTCAGAATGACCTGTTGAGCTGTACTTACATACTTCCCGACTTTAGAGCTCCAATGTCTCTCTCATTCCTCCAAAAACCACTTCCAAATTATTATAGATACATGGTCAGTTTAGCACAGAAAGAACCTCACTTCTTGACACCAACTTTTTTGTATGTTACTTCTCTTGTCACTGTGGCTAAATGCATGGCAGACACAATTTAAGGGAGGTGAGGATTTTGGATTATGGTTGGTGGGTTCAGTCCATCATGATGGAGAACTCATAGTAGCAGGAGTGGCTTGAGGCCATGGTAGCAAGAGCCTGAAGTGGACTGTTCACAGTTCAGCAGAGCAAGGAACAGAGAATGGAGGCTTGCTTTATATTCTCTTCTTCTTCAAGCCCACAGGATGGTGCCACCAACATTCAGTATGAGCCTTCTCCACTCTGGAATATCCCTCAGACACATACTCAAAAGAAAACCTCATGAATGTCCTAGTCATTTCTTCCAGACAAGTTGGCAATTGAAATTAAGCATCTCAAAGGCAATCATCTTTATCTTACCATTTCTAAGACTGAAAACTTGACTTCAAGCTTCATTTCTATACATCATCTGAACTTTCATAGGCCCAGGTCCACACTCTTCCAAATCATTCTTGTGAATCAATATTTCAAGCCTTATATTCAATGTTGCTTTATCTGTCAAGCTGTTACCCTTCCTGACCACCTTCTCTCTTGTTCAACCACACACTCCCCTCATCTTTATGGATCCTTTGTGCTATTTAGAGCCCATAGTCCTTATTGAATATACCTGAAAACAAACTTATGCCACTTTCAAGTACTTTATTACTAAAACATGGACATATCTTGAGAATCCAAGCTTTTCCTATAGCTCTATGAAGTAGAGTTAATCCCCCCAATAGCATATAGGCCTCAGTATTCTTCCTTTTAAATACAGATTTTCCCTCTCTTAAAGAAGCCTGCTCTTTTGAGTTCATGCCCTTACTTCATAGGTATTATTTCATTCTGAGGCAGGATAGAAAGATGGTAAGACCACAATGGCATGGCAGAAGGCACGGGCACTGCCTCTGAGAGCTGACCTGCTAGCATTGCTGAGGAAAGATGGGGGATTTCAAGTCTCTCTGACAAAGGACCAAAGTGTCCACAGAGATGTTTTCTAGGATTCTTGCTAAGGACACTAAACAAATGGTGCCTATTAGGGTTAAAATAATCTTTAATGTTGAATCTTTAGTACTATTCTCTTATCCCTAGATACAGGATAGCCCCTGTCACAGACTTAGATTGCTACGAGGTACTATATAAATTTTAGGCTTCTTGAACAATATAAAATGTTAAAAAGGAGGGTGGTTTCCTAGTAAGCATTAGGGATGTAACTGGGGAGAAGCATATATTTCTCATGCAAAGGTGCTCAAGCACCCACAGCCTTTGATAAGCCTGTATCTGCTCAGATGCATCTTGATTTTCCTTGGAAGAAGCTCACACCTGTTTGATCAGGTGTGCTTATCTCTCTTTTTCCTATAAAGGTTTCTCCTCCTATTTAATAAAGTCCCAGCCTTGCTGTCTCTAGTGTTAGCACCATGAACACTGAGGTTTCTCCTCAATAGAAGTCTCTTAAAAGGGAACTCCTGGGCTGGGGAGATGGCTCAGCAGATAAAGGTGCTTGCTAGAAAAGCCAGATGCACAGAAGAGAACTCCCAGGCTGTAGCGAGAGGGAAGATGGAATGTTTTATTTTACTCCTCTTCCCACAACTCTGAGACAAGAGATATTATATTGATAGTCCTGGTCAGCGGGCAGCATTTTCTGGCTATAGTTACTTGAGCTCAAATTCTCCATGGATGACAGAAAGAGGAATGACACAGTGGGCTGTGTTAGAGAAGAAAGAAGCCTGGGTTTGGGGAAAATGAGCTTTTATAAATAAATAAATATATGTATATTACATATAAATTCCTAAATTTAAAGGAAAATAATATGGCTATCTACTAACCTATAGACTGATAGAGCATCCATGGGGTGGTGGTGTGAAGCAATTTAGCTGTGTTTGTTCACAAGATGCGTAGTGCTATGACAAATCCACAGAGAAGTTTGTTTCTAACACACTTCACTCTTCTCCATAGCCACAGGGTTTAGGAATCGGTATAACTTTCTCCCTTATATTCACTCTTTCCTAGGCAATCTTATTCATTCAATATTAACTAACATGTGCGGAGGACATTTGTGTTTTATATTGCAAATACAGACTTCAGCATAAGCAGGAAGGGAAGGGAAGGAGGGAGGGAAGGAAGGAAGGAAGGAAGGAAGGAAGGAAGGAAGGAAGGAAGGAAGGAAGGAAGGAAGGAAGGAAGGAAGGAAGGAAGGGAAGAGAAGAGAGAAGAAAGAGATTAAAGAATGAAATAGGAAAATCTTATAAAAAAGAAGGAAGACAGATATATCAACCAATAAAGATAAAACATGTTCAAGTAACTTTAGAAAAGCAAGAATGCAGAGAATTATTGTAGTCTAAATGTAAAATGTTCCCTCTAGGGCTCATGTGTTGAACACTTGGTTCCCAACTGATGGTGCTGTTTAGGAATGTTGTGGAATCTTTCGAAGGTGGAACCTTTTTGGAGGAAGTGGGTTATTGGGGGAAGACCTTGGAATTTCCTAGCCCAGTCTCACTTCCTGCTCACACTTTACTTCCTGACCATGGAAGCAATGTCACTAGCAGGAGTCCTGCTCCTGGTGAAATATCTTCCCCACCAGGATGGAATACATCCTCCTGAAACTGCAAGGCTGAATACACCCTTCCTCCCTTAAGCTGCTTCAGTCTCAGCAACTAGTAAAGTAACCAGTCCAGAAATTTAGTAATGCAACATAAGGCTTTTGCTATGATAAACTTGACCAAGTGGTTTGTCAGTCTTTGGAAATGGTTTGTAAGAGGACTATAGGAGAATTTGGAACTTTGGGCTAGTGAAGCCTTGTAATGACAAACACCCCAGCAGAAGCAGCTCATGGGAGGAAAGGATTTATTTCAGGCTTATAGATTCCAGGGGACACTTCATCATGGCAGAAGTTGGCTCAATCTATCATACATCCATAGCAGAGAGAAAAAAAGCCAGAGGTCAAGGTGGCTCAGGCCACAGCTTAGCATAGACTCAACATCCTCCCCTAGTGACACACTTCCTTAGTAGTGGGAAATAGAAATTTTAATCAAAAATACCTGAGGAAGAAGGAAGTTTAATCAATCAATTCAAGACCCTGTAAGGGGCCTTGAGAAGCTATTGAATGTAGCTGTTACCATGGAGACACCAGGATGATGGAGATGCCAAGAAGAGCTATAGATTTGGAGTAGAGTGGGATGAAGGAGAGGCTGTGTGTGATACAGACAGATGAGCTGGAGGCTGGTGCTACCCAAGTCATTTGGAGCCTAGAAGATTCCATTGACAGCCCCGGATGCTGGATATGGAACTACAGGATTGGATGTTTGCCTTGCTGTGTCTTGGTCTTGCTTTGTACACATCTTTCTATAATATGCTACCATTCTTCCACTTTTAAAGTGGGAATATTTACTCAACCATTATATGTTTATGTAATATTTTTGCTTTGCTTTTTATTTCATTTCATTTATTTTATTTTATTCCTCTTCCCATTACTTTAGACACATTGGGATTACAGATGTGAAGGCTACTTTCAACTGGCTTTATCTGGGTCCTAGGGATCCAAACTCTGGAAGCAGGCCTATGTAGCAAGTACCATTAATCATGGTGCCATCTCCCCAGCCCAGTAGAATCATCAGTGTTTTCTACTTCATTCACATTTTGTGGAATTTCATATATCATAATTTGTACTTTTGGGTGATTCATAACACTGGACATTTTTTATGTACCTATTAACCAATTGTATCGTAGGTAATAGCTTCTCCTGCCACACATCTCAGAAACAAAATGTGATGGTTTAATCTCTTGTCAATTTAACCAGATCTAGAATTACCTAGGAGACAAATCTCAGGACATGTCTTTGAGGGGGGTTGTAAATTGGGTAAACTGAGCAGGAGAGACATAGCTAACTGTAGTGGCACCATTCCATGAGATGGTGTCCCGGACTTCATAAGAAGGAGAAAGTGAGCTGAGAACCAGCCTTCATCACTCTCTACTTTCTGCCTTGGACACAATAGGACCATCTGTTTCAGTTCCTGTCTCCATGCCTTCCTTACCATGATTAACTGAAAAACCTCACACTGTAAGCCAAAACATACCTTCCCTTCCTTCAACTGCTTATCATCAGGCATTTGGTCTCAGCAATGGGAAAAGAAACTAATAAATGAAGCATCCCAGGTAATGCTCATTTTCTACTAAGAGGAGCACCATAGTCCAAGACATGACCGGTTAGTGCCTTATTGATGGTCAGACACTATGTTACTAATTTTAAATGATCACATTGCCTATACTAACTGAATTATACTTATAACACTACAAATATCACCACCATCATAAACTCTACCGGATTTTCACTTAATAAATCATTATGAAGATGAACTATATATATTTTTGGTTCTGATATGGCATTGACCCTTCCAATCCAGGAAGACACCAAATTGTCATTTACAAGAGGGAAGAAACAGAGTTTGGTTCCTTGTGCTTGCAATGTTGGGGGCCATGTAACAAAACTCAGAACTTTGATCTCTCCATTCCCTGCAGTGGACTGTAAATATTATCGGCTCTGCTCACTGTGCTGAGGTGTAGGGATGATCAAATGGCATGAAGGATATTAAAACAAGTTAAATACTCTAAAATGCATCTCATAAAACAGATAAATCAGTCCCTAAACATATGGAAAAATAATTTAATCTTGCAAGTTTTCCAAGAAACACAAATCAAAACAGAGGTAACATTTTAGTCACTTTGCCCGTGGCTGAATAAATTAGTATGGTGTTTTTAGAAGGTAGTGTGGGAATATATTTCAATTGTCTAAAACGGGTTTTTTCCTCCTTGAATCAGTAATGATAAAAACAGATAATGTGCATTTGCTATCACTTATCATGGGCTTCCTCTGCATTAGCAGACTTTCCAGGCACTAACTCTAAGCAATTCTCCTAAAAGTACAAATCAAAATGAATCTCTATCAGGTGATTATTAGCACCAGATTGTTTATAAGTTAGGAAGCAGTCAGAGACAAACAGCCTCTTGTTCCAGCTTCAGAGTGAGGCAGGGATTGAAACTGATTTAGGTGAACTTGGCTTCCAGGTCCTCATTCTTTACTTCATTCATTTCACAACTTTTACAAATTTATTCCAACAAAACAATCTGAAAGAAGAGAAAAAGATCTTAAGTTATCCCTGATATAATGTGGAAACCTACAAACTTTGGAAGCAAAAGATGTGAAGAATGATAAATTATGCTGTATCAAATTACTGGGATTTTATGACACTCTAGTAAACTAAGACTAGGCAGAGTGCTTGTGATCTGTAAAAATCAAGTAATAAGAAATAATGAAAAGTTATTTAGAGCTAAACCTGGAGCACACACCTATAATGAGATCTCTCAGGAAGTGGAAGCAAGAGGATTATCAGTTTGAGGCCAATCTAGGTTATGTTGCATGTTCTAAGTCAGCAGGAGATTTTCATGGTCTGAAAAAACAAAAAGATATATAATTTGCTTATTATTAGTATGATAGGTTCCTAGAATTAACAGAATTTTAAGCTGCTCATGCCCGGGGATCTAAGTTTCTGTTTTTGTAAAATATATATATTTTTTAAGAAAGAAAAAAGGACTCCTGAGCATGGGAGAGGCACACACTCCAAAGCTTCAGGCCGGAGAACTTTGCACAGGATTATCAGGTAAGGTCAAGGTAGGGAGCTATACCTTGGCTTCTAACAAGCCCATGAGTCCCATGACCCTGCCCAGCAATCCTAACTTCTGGTGAGTCCAGCCCCAGTCTGCTCCTGCTGCTGAAGGTTTGAACACCCCCCCCACACACACACACACATTGCCTGGCACTAGAGGGACCAAGCACATGTTAAAATCTCACTGGTCATAGATGAAAACTCATATGAGGTCCCCACTCCTGCTGAGGACCCATGGAAAACCAATCTCTCATCTGAACATGGGCAGGTCACAAAGCAAAAAGCATGCATGACCTTGAACCAAGTTTGCCTGGCCCTACTTTGGAAGTCTGTAATAAAAATATCAAAGAAAGGACACAGATAGTAGCCCAGGAGGAGATGACAACATGGTCAGGACATCTCTGCATGGAGTCTATATCCAGATTATTAATGGAAATGGAAGCAAAAATTGATAATATAAGTGAAAATGTGCAGAATCAGCTCACAAGCTTTGCCACCAGGCTTAACACAATGGAGGAAAAACAGATGGACTTTGGTAGAACATTATATGAGCTAAAAGCAAACCAACAATCAGAGTATTTTAAGAATCAACTGGCTAAACTAAAAAAAAAGACATAATCAAATATAAGAAGCATTAAGACAACATTTGAAATGAAAATGCAACTCAACAAAGAGATGGAGAAAATAAAAAAAGCTCTATTGGAAAACCAAAATCAAATGGAGATATTTAAAACATCCCTAGACTCTTTCACTATCAGAGTTAATAACCTGGAAGATAGAACCTCAGACATGGAAGACAAAGCAGAAAAAAAGAGATTAGGATAACAGAAACTTGGATAAGTTCAACAAAGCATGTGAACAAAATATGAGGGAAATATGGGACACCCTTAAGAGACCAAATCTCCAGATCATGGGGATATCAGAGGGGGAAGAAATAAAGGTCAAAGGCATAGAGAAAATATTCAACAAAATATTGAGGAAAATTTCCCCATTCTAGCAAAAGAGAATCCCATCTAATATAGGAAGCACACAGAAAACTAAACAGGCAGAACCAAAGAAGACACTCTCCAACACATTATTGTAAAAAGTCCTAAAAATTGAAAGCAAGTAGAGGGTTCTAAAAACAGTAACAGCAAAACAACAAATCACATATAATCATGAAAGCAAGAAGGGCTTAGAATGGCATACTTCAAAGCCTAAATCACTTTTGCTTTCCACCCAAACTATTGTACCCTGTGAAATTATCCCTTACTATAGATGGAAAAGGAAAGTATGTCAAGACAAAAGCCAGCTCTACAATTATATTGATACTAAACCAAAGTTACATAGAATTCTCCATGAAATATTCCACACAGAAGAGCCAAACAAACAACCCCAAGAATCAAGCCTAGAGAGGACAAAATAACAAGATAGGCATCAAATCCCATAAACCATGCACCATGGCATGGATTGAGTCAAGTCCCACAATTATAACTTTAAATATTAATGGTCTAATCGTTCCCATTAAAAAGACACAGACTTGCAGAATGGATAAAAAAAATGGATCTTCTAAAGACAGGAAACACCTCCAGGTAAAAGGATGGAAAATGATCTTCCAAGCTAATGGAAATAAAAAATAAAGCAGCAGTTGCTATATTAATATCTGATAACATAGACTTCAAATCAAAATCAATTCAAAAGGACAATCATGGACACTACTTACTCATCACGGGAACAATCCAACAAAAGAATATCACCATCATAAACATGCATGCACCAAATACAGGTGCACCGCAGTTCATAAAGCAAAAACTAATGGAAAATGAAATAAAAATAAACTCCAAGTCCATCATAGTTGGAGACTTTAAAATGAAACTATCATCTTTAGACAGATCATCCAAACAGAAGGTCAACAGGGAAATAATAGAATTCAATAACAACATAGATCAACTGGACCTAACAAACATTTACAGAACATTTAATCCCAACTCTACAGAATATACATTCTTCTCAATAGCTCATGGAAACTTCTCTAAAACAGAACATATATTGAAACATAAAACATGCCTCAACAAATTCAAGAAGATTGAGGTAACACCCTGCATCATATCAGATCATAATGCATTGAAGCTGGAAATAATGACAGAAAAATCAGAAATCACACCAACTATTGGTGATTGAATAATATGCTAATAAACAATGAATGGGTCATTCAAAAAATTAAACTGGAAATTGAAAATTTTCTTGAACTAACTGATAATGAAAATAAATCATACCAGAACCTATGGGACACAATAAAGCCAGTCCTAAGAGGAAAATTTATAGCACTGAATGTCTTCATAACAAAGACAGAGAGATCCCAAATTAACAACAAAACTAATTAGCTAAAGGCATTGGAAAAATTAGAACAATCCAACCCTAGGAGCTCAAGATGAAAAGAAATAATTAAGATCAGAGCAGAGATCAACAAATTAGAAACTAAAAAACAATTTTTAAAAATTGATGAAACAAAATGCTGGTTCTTTAAAAAAAATTAAAGATTGACAAACCTCTGGCCAATTTTACCAAATGGAAAAAAGAGAAGTTCCAAATCAACAAAATCAGAAATGAAAAGTGAGAGATCACAACAGACACCAATGAAATTGGAAGAATCTTGAGAACCTACTTCCAAAATCTCTACTCCACAAAATTGGATAATCTGGAAGAAATGGATGATTTCATGGACAGCAACCACCTAGTAAAACTAAATCCAGAGCAGATAAATCTCCTAAATATACCTACCACATTGATCAAAAGAGAAAATGTAATCAAAAACCTCCCCAGAAGGTAAAGTCCAGGTCCTCATGGATTCTCAGCTGAATTCTACCAAACCTTCATCACAGAATTAAAATCACTCTTTCTGAAGTTTTTATAGTAATCAGAGAATAAGAAATACTTCCATACTCATTCTATGAAGCTTGCATCACTCTAATAACAAAACCAGATAAAGATATATCCAGAAAACTATAGAACTATATCCCTGAACTTCCCAGATGCAAAAATTCTGAATAAAATCCTTGCAAACTGAATCCAACAACATATTAAAAGCATTATCCATCTCTAGCAGGTAGGCTACATCCAAGAGATGCAGGGTTGGTTCAATATATGGAATTCAATTAACATATTCCAACCACAATAATAAATAACAACAAAAACCACATGGTCATCTCAATCGATGCTGAGAAAGCCTTTGACAAAATACAACACCACTTCATGATCAAAACACTTGAAAGACTTGGAATAGAAGCCTTACACCTCAATATAATTAAGGCCATATACAAAACTCCTAAAGCCCAAATAATACTCAATGAAGAAAGACTTAAGGAGTTCCCACTAAATTCAGAAACAAGACGGGGTGCCCACTTTCACCAATGCTCTTCAACATAGTTCTTGAGGTTCTAGACAATGCAGTAAGACAGGAGAAAGACATAAAAGGGATACAAATTAGAAACAAAGAAATGAAACTATCCCTTTTCGCAGATGACATGATCCTGTATATATCAGACCTAAAGGTCAGCACTATCAAACTACTGAAGTTGATTAATACCTTCAGTAAAGTGGCAGGATACAAAATTAACACAAAAAAACAGTAGTCTTCCTGTATACAAATGACATACATACAAGAAAATGCAATCAGTGAAACAGTCCCATTTTCAATAGCCACAAATAAAATCAAGTACCTTGGAATAACACTAACCAAAGATGTGAAAGACTTGTATAATGATAACATAAAAACACTCAAGAAGGAAATTGAGGATGATGTGAAAAGATGGAAAGATCTCCCATGCTCCTAGATAGGTAGAATTAATATCATGAAAATGGCAATATTTCTAAAAGCTATATACAGATTCAATAAAACACCAATAAAAATACCAGCCTCATTCTTTCCATACATAGGAAAAATAATCTCTAAATTTATTTGGAATAGCAAAAGGCCTCATATATCCAAAATGTATCCTTAGTAAAAGAAGGCGGTATCACCATACCAGACCTAAAGCTATTCTACAAAGCCACAGTAGCAAAAACAGCATGGTACTAGCACAAAAATAGACACATAGACCAATGGAACATAATTGAAGACCCTGCCCTATGCTTGAGCAACTATAGTTACTTCATATTCGACAAAGACGCTGTCATGGTTTGATCCAGGTGTCCTGCACAAACAAATGAATGTGTTCTGATAGATCAATCCTCAGCTGATGGCAATTTGGGAATTAGAACCTCACTAGAGCTGTGTTGTTGGGGCGGGTTTATGGGGATTATAAACCAGCTTCCCCTTGCCAGTATTTGACACACCTTCCTGCTGCTATTTCTAGTGCTGTGGTAGAGGTGATGTCCAGCCCTCTGATCATGCCATCGTTTTCCCTGCCAGGATGGAATCTCCCCTTGAGTCTGTAAGCCTAATAAACCCTTTCCTCCATAAGCCACTTTTGCTTGGGTTCTTTCTGCGCAGCAACTAGAAAGCTGACTGCAACAGATGCAAACAATATTAACTGGTGCAAAAAGAGCATCTTTTATAAATAGTGCTGGACAAATTGGATAAATACTTGCAAGAAAATGAAAACTAAACCTTCTTTTCTCACCATGCACAAAAATCAAATGCAAATGGATCAAAGGCCTCAATATAAGGACCTGAAACTCTTAAAACCCTGGAAGGAAAAATTGGGGGAACTATCTATGAGATTGGAATAGGGAAAAACTTCCTGAACAAACCTCCAATGGCCTAGGAAGTGCAACAATCACTTAACCAATGGGATAACACCAAGCTAATAAGCTTCTGTACAGACAAGCATACCATATTCAAAGCCAATAAAACACCATAAAACTGGGTGTTAATCTTTGCCAGCTACAATACAGATAGATGTCTAATATCTAGAACATATAAAGAACTCAAAAAATTAAATAAAAAAGTTTCAAGCAGTCCTCTAACAAAATGGGGAACTGACTTCAACAGAGAATTGACAGAGGAAGAAATGAAAATGGCCAACTCCCACTTGAGAAAATGTCATTAATCATCAAAGAAATGCAAATCAAAGCAACAATGAGATTCCATCTAAATTCAGCAGAATGGCAATCATTAAAAAATCTAACAACAATAGATACTGGCAAGGATGTAGGGAAATAGGGACCCTCAGTCATTGCTGGTGGGACTGCAAACTTGTACAACCATTATGGCAAGCAGTATGGAGGCTCCTGAACAAAATGGATATAGAGCTACCAACAGACTCAACTATTCCTCTACTGTGCATATACCCCCAAGTTTTCTCGCCAAAGCACAAGGACATTTGGTCAACTGGTTTTATAGCAGCTCAATTCATAATAGCAAAAAATTGGAACCAACCCAAATACCCATCAGTAGACAAATGAAAATCAAACTTGTGTTACATATACACTATGGAATTTTATGCAGCCAAAAGGAAAAATAACATGACATTTATTTAAAAATGGATGGACTTGGAAGAGATCACTCTTAGAGACCTCACACAAGAGCAGAGAGCCAAGCATCTCATATTCTCCCTCATATGTAATTCCTTACCAGGTTAAGCCTGAACATTAAGAAAATCTGACAGTGAATGGAGAGACTATAAAAGGTATGGGAAAAATTGGGGGGGAGGGACAGGAGGGTGGGGGGCTCATACAATAAACAAAACTAATAATAAATCAACACCATAAAACCCTAGCTTTAATACAGTAAGCTTCTGAGGAAGCTGTGGGCACCACTTGGTACAAGGGGCCAGCAATAGATTGGGAAGAATTCTAACCTCAAGAAAAACTGGCTACCTCTGGTGCAGTTCAACATTTTTCTTTCATTCTAAATTGCCCCATCTTCTGGAGTCCAAGACCACTTGGGAAGGTCAATTTATAACTGCTACTACAAGGTGGGTATGTGTTGCCTTAGATGAATTATTTTGGCCGTCCAGGTTTCTTATTATTCAGTCTCTTGCATCTGTTTCAACAACACTGCAGGCAGTGTTTTCCCACCCCAAAAGGACAGAGAGACCCAGGGAAGGAGGAAGATTCAGAGAATTGTAACAACAGAAGTCAGGACCCAGTGCTTAGAGCGCTGTGCTTATGTCAGGAGGTCGGGCTTGGAGGTCTGAGACACAGACCACAGGCCAGGCTAGAAAGTGCTTGGCTAGGGAGGACGCCAGGGTCCCGGGTCCCTACAGCCCAGAGGGGGACACATGGGAGGTGGTTGCAGTGCCTCCTGCTGCTCCCTTCCCATGTCCCCCTCGGAACTTTCAAAGTGGGGGGTTTGAGGTAGAAAGCCACGCTGCCCTCTCCCCAGGACTGTCCCATCGCAGTTGAGAATACGATGAGAAGCAGCAGGCGAGGTGGAGGGTTGGAAGTCTGCTGGGCAGGGAAGTGGGTCCCCAGCTCCCACCTCGTGAGGCAATGAATGGAGAGAGGTGCCAAACACCTGTCTCTTTCCCTTATCCCCTGGGAATGCTAAGAGTGTCTTTCAGAGTGCAGCGAGGTGGGGCTAAAACCAGCCTGCCTGTTTTTTGATGGCTTTAAAAGACCAAGAGGTGTTTTTTTTTTTTTTTTTTTTTGTCCTACAGACACTCAGATAAATGGAAACCTCTAAGTTCCTTCTATATAATTGTACAGAGCTGAAACAGGACGATGTCATATAGTATTTTCTTTCAGTCTATCTCAATCAGTTTTTAAAATTCTATGAATGTCGATTTGTCAGATATTCAAAAGTTATCAAGGTAGCAAAATTTTTCCAGATATGTTAAAGGCATTATGTATTGCCTATACCTTTAAATATATACATAATATTAAAGATATGGGTGGTCAATTTTCTTAAAATTACATTCACTGAGACAATACATAAAAATGTCTAATATTTCCTACTAATAAGGATGTCTAATTCTTATTACTTATTTTATATAATTTAATAGTTAAGTCAGATTGGTATGATTTCTCTAAATTCTATAGAGGATAAATATGTGTTGGATGCCTGCCAATTTTCCTATAAAAGCCTGCTATATGTACAGGTTCTCAATCTTGGACTAAACAATAAAAGAAAAATCAAGATATTATTGTGCTCAATCTGACTCTGTATTCAAAAGAGCTCATTGGATACAGACCCAGAAACAGACATTTCCCAATTCTTCCTCATAAACCAAACTGGCCAACTGGTTTATTGAAAAATATAAGGGAAATAACCCGAGGAGATTTGTGTCCTCTTTGTGATGCTAGAGTCCATGATTATGTGGGTAAACTGAGTCAAAAGAAAAAATAAAAATAAGTTTTCTTTCTCATCTATGGCTCAATGGTTAGAGACATTGTCTGCTGTAAGTACTATATGTTTTCTGCTTCCTTATAAATAAAAAGAGGGAGGAGAATGCCCCTAGAAAGTGTCTTACTTATAGGTCTATGTTAAGGATCAGGCTGTTCAATGGTTAGAGATACTCTTTAATAGTTATACTCATTTGGCAAGTACAAATTTCTATATGTATATTAGTTGCTAAAGATATTTGCTTAGTCTCTTAATAAAAAAATTAATTTTGGGGTTTAGCAAAAAGACTAGTCATAGCAAGTTTTAAAAGAAGTGACTACCACAGGTCAGCTTTAAGTACTAAATGATTCTCTAAGTTTTTATAAAACAGAGTACAACTGTTCTTTTGCTTGTGAAACCATATAAACTGACCACTGCTACCACTGAACTTGATCATTCCGGTTATAGCTATTGGCTCAGTGACTAAATTGTTTATGGGTTAAGAAATATACAAAAAGAACTCTTAAGGTACTCACCCTGGCTAACTATATTTCTTTGTCAGTATATAATTTATTGAAAAATTAAGTTTTTAAGATAAGGGATGCTTACTGGTATTAATTTTCTAAAATAAGGTTCTCATATCTAAAAACATTGTGGGTTTAAATGGTTTCTATTTGTTCATGTTAATGCTATCAAATGGTCATCATTGGACTTATGTAACTTAACGGTTTAATTTCAGTCATTGTGGCTTCTATCCTCCTATTAGATAAATGTGTTGGAATAACTTAATTAAATTTTTATATAATTTCTATCATGGATAAGACATAATTGTCTTATGTTTATAAGAATCATTACTATATATCAGGTTAATTAAGGCTTAATGTTAAGCTAACAACATTGGTTGTCACATGTTTTCTTTTTCAAAACCAGATTGATATTAGAACTCGACTGTTCTAATTCAACAATGTCCAGACTCTACTTTATTGTGGGTAATCACAGTCTCTAAGATATTATTTCAACAATTGTCTTATTATGTATACTTAAACTAACTCTTTAAGACATATTCCCTACTCCAGGGTACAAGTTCAGACATCTGAGGAAAACTATTTCAGCCTCTACACTTTGAATTTTCAAACCCTCCTGAATAATTGGTATGTTTTCAAACATAGATGCCGTCTTTCTAGACTGTTCTTGGTCTGGTGACTTCCAGGTTAGATCTCTATATTTGGACTTATTGCTGAAAATGCTTCGAAACTATGTTTGTCTATAGTAACACTTGTGCTGTTATTAAGATAAAATGTTCTATATATTTCTCTTGATAACTATTAATATATGTCTTAGGCTTTGCAAGCCACAGCGGAACCATCTCAGACCATATCAGAGGCTACGATGCCATTCAATAAACAATTCTGGGGATGGATTTAAGTTTCCACAGTGGACAGCAACCTGACAGTGAATCACTCTCCGCTGGACACCCTACATGGAACACTCTCCACTTCTGGAGGAGTCACCCCATCTCCTGCCCCACAATGGGAGACAGAACAAAATCTTGGCAATGTGTGATATGGCTAATGGGTCTCTCTCTCTCTCTCTTGGGCCTTAGCTAGGAACCCTCCCCTCTCTGAGGGATACCCCTAGTTGCCTTAACTTTGTGTCCTATTCAGCAGGAAAAAGACAAGAGAGAGATTTCTTCATCCCCATTTCCCAACAGCAATTGGGGTGTCCTCAAGAGAGGGGGAAATTATATAAGTTTAGGAGTGAGATCCCACACAAGGTTGCCAAGGACCTGGGAGAGGATTTGGCTGTGTCTTTCCCATTGGGGAGACCTGCCCCACATGAGTAACAGCTTGCGGATGATACCCGCAAAGCAGGACCCTTGTGCTTCCTTACAGGAATATGGGGACACTTGAGGATGCAAGCTGCCTCCCATGTCTTCTAAAGGTCCAGAGTGCATCCATCTTTACAACCAACAGGACTTGAAGCAGCCGCTCCCAAATCTATGCAGCTGGAATGATGCCCTGCCCCCACAGAAGCCGCTGCTGCAGCTGAATGGCACCCTGCCCCCGCAGGCCATCGCCCCCACTCTGCTGAGAAGGACAAGAAGCAGCTACCCTGGCCTTTGCCCTAAGACTTGGTATTGCTGGAGCAGAGACGGACTTTACATCTATAACAGTCTAATCAAAACTCCCTTCAAGCGGCTGTTAAAATCTTTGTCTGGAGTGGTCCTCCAAAATAGACAAGGACTAAATGTGTAATGTTATTTCTTGGGGGTGAAAAAGTATTATACTGTGTTCTATGTTATTTCTTAGGGATGAAGAAGTACTATACTATGTGTTATGTTATTTCTTAGAGAAGGGGGGACTAAAGAAATATTGTGCTTTTGTATTATACTTTTGTTAATCATACAGGAGTGAGTGTAGATTCCCATACAAAGTTCAAACAGAACTTAAACCAACAATAGGGGCTCAGAGAGCAGGATAAAGCCTCCTCAATTTTGGCTCATACAGTCTCCATGGCTAGGCTAATTGCTTTTAAGTCAATGAGATATAGCTCATGGCATTGAGGGTCCAAATATTGTCTCCCCTAACAGTAATTTTCTTTCAGGATATGAGGGGCCCACTTTGGAGGCTCTCTCCTTTTTCTGGGGTCTGAGGGGTTCGGATTGGAGCTAAACTCCCCCCACAATTATGACAAGTAAGAGGTGGTCCCAGGGTATGTGGCCAAACTCTCCTGCATACAAACAAAAAAGCCGTGAGATGTTGTGCCCCAGCCTAGCTGAGTAACCTTGAACTAAGTTTTATTTTATGGTTTTTTTCTTCTTTTCTTTTTTCTTTTTATTTTATTGTCCATAACGAGTTACATTGTTTAGTGGGCCAACAATGAGTTGTTATCCCCAATTCCTCATTGCCCCCCCACTCCCCATCCCCAGTCAGCTTGATATCCTCCTCCGTGGGCCTTCTGGATCAGTCTTTGTGGTAGGGGACCATGGATAGCCTAGTATTCAGCTGGGTTCTCCTGACCCAAGTGTGTTGTTACTGAGGGGTGCCATACCTCTGATATTCTCCCCCACCACGGCTTTCACAATCTTTCTGCCCCCTCTTCTGTTCAGTTCCCTGAGTCATGGTGGGTGAGTATTAAGGCTGCTTTAATGTTGTGAGCTTAGGGTATTTTGTGTTGAGATTCATTGGTTTCTGTCTCACTGGCTTATCCTTTGTTGATTGAATGGCTGTGGCTGTGTGTCCCTTGTTCATCCCATCATTCTCTGCAGGGATCCATATGGTTGAACTAAGTTTTAGTAACCTTGAACTAAGTTTTAGAAAGAAGCCGGTGTGGGGGCACACACCTTTAATCCTAGTATACCTGTCCCCCGAGGCAAAGGTGATAGAAGTGCTAATAAGATTTGCTGGCTGAGTTCCTTTGGCTGTGTTCCTGGTTCCTGAGCCCCCTTGTGAAAGAGTTAAGGCGATACAATGCATCCATGGGTTGTATATAAGGTTGGATACTGGAATAAAGTTTTGAGATTTGCTCGGACACTTCTCCCAGCTGTGAGTGTATATGAGGCTCCGGCTGCACATTCATCTTTCCCCATGGGGCCTGTCTCCTGCTGGCTGGTGAGACAGGCTCAATCCCAGGGGACCAGGGATCCTTGACTCTCTCTCACTACCCAACAGTGATGCCTGTGAAGGAAGGGATGAAAGTGCTCTTCTTGCTCCTCTCTGTGTACAAACTACTTCCTAATTGGGCATCAGTTGAAAAGTTGGTTTGCTTAAACTGAAAATATTTTCTTATTTTGAGTTCAGAAAAGAAGAAATGGGGTCAACTGATTTCTCCACTAAGGCACTTATGAGTAGGATCAGAAGGTATCAATTGGATATCATCATCAGGTAGGTCCCATTAAGAGTCCTAATGGGACAACATGGCCAAAGGAAAGCAACTGCTGGGGAAAGTCCCAGGAAATGACCTCCAGATGAAAGAGTCTTTATTCACATTTAGTTTATCAAAGGTCTTTCAAGTCAGTTAGACAGCAGAAGAGAAGAGGTGTAGGGGAAACAAGCTTGCTTGTTTCCCTTTCCAGGATGTATCTGGACCATGATTGAGCTCAGCATATGCACAGTGGGAACAGCCTCACCTAGGTGAGGGCTCTGTGCTAATTGAATAGCTGCTTTCTTCCTGTTTCTATCACAGGTTCTCTTTGCTTCTTCCGTAGCACTAAATCAAACTTGTAGTAATTTAGCAGTACTATTTATGGTTGTCTTTATGTCTCCTGTAATGCAAAAGTTTCCTGACAACAAAGATCTCTCCTATGAGCCCTGGCCTGACACGTGATGTTCCCAGCACCTCTGTTACATTTGCTGAGGGATTAAAAAAACCACAGAACACAACTGTGCTCTGTTAGCTGCTGGTGCTCCTGCACTTACTCACTAGGGGCAGGCCATCCTCTCATGTAGTATGAAACTTATTCAAGGGCCAGATTTACTTTGTTTTAATACATACAGAGGCGACAATACCTGCATTGTGCAGGTCACAAGGTTGATAAGGGTTCAAATAGAATGCATTAAATGTGTAGAAGGGACCTGCTACAAATACAGCATATTTTATAAGTTAAAAGACACCTTAGGATAAAAACAAAAGTAAGGCTGGGTATGAAAATAAAAAGGAAGAACCTGCAATTAAGTCATGATGGTACTTTTCCACAAAGGCCAAATTTACAAGAGTCACTACCACTGCCAATGTCCACCAAGATGGCACTAAACCCACTGAGCAACTCTGCTAGATTCACCCTGTATACTTACTATGAACAACCCCAGTGGGAACTATTGCTCTCCTGATGTTACACACGAGAAGCTAGAGGAGGGGTGAGAACATTTAAGTAACTTCTCCATGTTGAAGAGAAAATAGGAAGAGCTCATCTTATGGCAGGTTAAGTGATTCCCAGTTCTTCACCCAGGAAGACAGGCCTCTGAAGACCAGGAGATTAGAAATCCCTAATGCATGTGCCCATCTCCATGGATAACCCCTGCAGATACTGCACAGAAGTGGCCCAATGAAGTTTATGTCTGGGTTTTTAGATGCAGTTGATATTTATCTTGTAAGTACATTTTTATTCTCTAGAAAAATGAATATCTCATTGCACAAACAGTAAAATCCTAAATTGTTTTTAGTGTCCATTATTTCTCTTTGGGGGTAGAGGAGGGTGGCTGGCAACTTTTATTACCAAATGCTGTTCCTATGAGAGGCTATATTACATTCCAACTTGCTTAATGACACTTGGTAAGTCATTCAACAGCCCTCTCTTATGCCTAATAAAATGACACTAAGCATCCAATTTATAACTTATGTTGCTTATGTTGCTTAGAAGAAGCATTTTGTTTATGGAGTGTTGGTAAGAAGATACATGTGCTTGAATTCCCCTAGTTCACAAATCCCTTTTCATTAATGACCCAGACTGACAGACTTTCCAAATATGGAAAGGCCATAATTCCTATTTTTGAAGCCATTGCATTTTAGCATTAATGAAAAACGAATGCCATCCAACTCAAATACTTGAGGCTTATAGCATTTACAGAAGCAGTTTTGCTTGGATACTTCAGAGTCTTCAGTGCAGAATTCCTCTGCCTGCTCCATTGTGCACAGAATTAAGCACAACTGCTGTGGATGCCTAGATGTGCAACACAGAAATTAAGGGGCCATGACCTAAATCAGAATGGCATGCGACAACGACCCCTTTTCATGACATGAGGTTGGTGGAAGAAGAAAGCATCCCTGATTAGGTAAAAATTTATACATCTCTATTGCAAGGCAGAGGAGATGGCTCAGTGGATAAAGCACTTGTCATACAGGTGAAAATCAGACACTGTAGCTGACATGTGTAATCCCAGCAAATCTAAGGTGAGAATGGAGGATAGACAGGAGAATCCACTAGAAGCTTGCAGGCCAGGTATCCTGGAGAAAGGTGTGGTAAATGTCTATAGAACTTACCTAAAGGAGGTGGAAGGAAAGAATTGATACTGTAGAATTGTCCTCTGATCTCCCCACTTACACCGAGATGTGTGCACTGTCACACTGATACACATGTAGACAAATACACATGTATTGGGCAAATATACACACCCTGAGAAATAAATAAAATATATAAACTAAAATATGATTAAATAAATTACAATCAAAAGATCTCTATGGTATCAGGCTGGAGGTAATCCCACCTTGGGCATCTCGTCAAGATTTGGAAAAAAAATAGCCCTGTGAATTTAGTGTGATGATCATATCATGTCTTTAATGACAAAGGCCTGCCCATCTTGCCTTTTCAACTTCAAAAGTACTTTTGTTGGGGCCATATGCTAATATGTTCATATTCCCCATTAATATGCCTTCATTCTTCCCAGTTCTAATTTTTTTTCTGTGATGGACCTGAACTTTTCCCCATTGCTCTTTGAACAGGATGGGTATAATTGAATACAAGAAAATAGCAGAAGATAAAAATAAATAAAGAACCTTTTAATTTTAAAAGCGGCATCATACCATCAGTCCTAGGTTCTGAGCTTCAAGAAATGGATCTCTGAAGACTCCAGACATGTCATGAATACCATCTACAAAAGACCTGGGCAGATATGACTCAGTGTCTTAGACCCCTTTCCTGGCCTCAATAGAGATGTTCATTGATGGAAGATGAGAAATGAATGGGTGAGGGGATGTGTGAGAATTAACTGTTGGATTAAGCCCCTAAGAAGGTTCTAGAATCTGCAACCTCCCCAAATCATGGTCATGGGAGGATTCTGAAGTCATCAAAGCCAGTGTCAGCACTGTGGAGACGCAGGAGTAAGACCAGGTATTCACTCTGCAGTAACCTTCCTGGCTCCACTCTCAAGGGCAGAAATAGACAGGGTGCAGGCTAGAGATGGGTATGTGGAAGGTTAGAAGCTGTGGGTAGCTTCCCATAGCCAGAGCAAAGGTACTTAAGATATCTTTTTTTTTGGGGGGGGGGAGTTGAGGTAAGGTCTCCTTCTAGCCAGGGTTGACCTGGAATTCACTATATGGTCTCAGGGTGGCCTCAACTCATGGTGATCCTCTAACCGCTGCCTCCTGAGTGCTGGGATTAAAGGTGTGTGCCACCACGCCAGATTAGATATCCGTTCAAAACTATGGTTCCACCTCATGGTCCAGCTAAGCAGACAGAATGTTAACAGCTGGATTAACTTTCTATGAAACATGGGAATTGAGTTTTGAATAGCAAAATCATCAAAAATTGTGGGTTTTTTTTTTTTTTTGTACTGGTGATCTTGTTGACTGAAGTTTGTAATTACTTCTCTATTCCATGATAGGAAAGTCCATACTAATGATTAATGATTACTTCTAGAATTCACTACTATTTAGTCATCTTGCCTCTCCTCTCTCCTGTCCACCTATGTAGGACCTGACCATTGACATAGCTGATAATGTTTGGCCTCACAAAGAGCCTAGCTGCTCTTTGCTTCTTAAATTTTCTTTATACAGCAAATTTATTGGTCTCAGGATAATACAGGGAAATAATCTTTCATATGCAAATTAATAAAAACAAAGCCATAGAACTGGAATGACTTCTAATATGATTTAAGGTGACACTAAATTCTGTTTTTGATGACTTATTACATTTGGGAGTCCAAAGTCTCAAAACACTCGTCTTTTATGTACATAAGTCTTATTTGATATCCTACATGTAAAAGGTTTCCTAAGCTCAGTGAGTGTTTTGGGTGTGGTAGTTACATCACTTCAGGGAATCAGGGAATTCTCTGCTAATCCTCACCTCATCTATCAATCTTTATTTGCAGTTCACCCAGACAGTTGCTGTGGAACAGAAACCAAATTCAGTTACACAGTCTGACTCCTTATGGATGATACCTCAATCATCAATTAACTAACAAATACTCTTAACAACTGGACATGTCTCTGGCTCCCATAGAACAGGAGGTGGGTGGGAGGAGATTTAAGAGTCACAGTGGCAAAAGGAATGCAAACTAAGACTGATATTAGAGATGAGTCAAATAATTAAAAAAATAACAAAGATCCACATGAAGTCACAGTCCTGTAATCCATGGTCATAGAGATCAAATTTTAATTAATTTGTGTCAAGTCTCTATAAGAATCACAAAGGTGTAAGAGTACATTTTTCATTGCTTCCCATCAAATCGTCTTCAAGAAGTCTTGGAACATAGAAGATGTTATTTATCTGTAGCATTTTGATGTAGATTCTGTAATCATGTAACCTAAATTAGGTACCGCCATGCAACATCTACACAACAACTAAAGGTCAACTCAGAATAGAATAATAAAATGGGAGGGGTAAGTAAGTTGTATAGTCACAAATCATTTCTGCAAATGTATTCTCAACGCACTTGACTTTCTTAAGTGTAATTCCTTTAATAGTCTTGTTAACAAATTATTCGTGTAGTGAATGGGTGACAGTAAGAATGAAATACCTAGAGAATGCATGGTTTACTAATGACCAGCATTTACAAACAGGCTTCTTAATGAGTGAAAATTTCACTAAGCCTATTTATTAGCTGTGAGAAATTTCATATAAAGAACAACACTGCTTAAGGATTCTGACCTGAAATTTTGACATTCAAAACTGGGCATGATGGCATAACCTATTATCCCAACACTGAGGATGATGGATGATGTGGGAGCAGGGTTGACTTTAATCCAAAAACAGTCTGGAGGACACAGTGAATACCAGGCCAGCCAGAGCTACACAATGGGATCCTGTCTCAACATTCCTCATGAAGACATTCATCAGGGCACGCTCTTTAGTCCTTGTTATATGTCCACAGTGGACATTGGTTAAGGACAGGAATAAAAACTGAGTTTAAGCTGGGCGTGGTGGCGCACGTCTTTAATCCCAGCACTCGGGAGGCAGAGGTAGGAGGATTGCCCTGAGTTCAAGGCCACCCTGAGACTACATAGTGAATTCCAGGTCAGCCTGGACTAGAGTGAGACCCTACCTCAAAAAAACAAAACAAAACAAAACAAAAAACTGAGTTTGCTTACCATGTGACTGGCAAACACAAACAATGAAATTCAGTCTGCTGTTGCACAAATAAATAAAAAAGATGTCACCCACTTATTCATCCCCTGCCACTACAAAAGGAAAACAAATCTCTAAATGTCAAATTGCCCCTTCATAGGATGATGGATTCCTAAATGCCAAGTTCCTTCCTTTCAACACAGAGGGAATCCCGATGAATCAGTACTCGCAAAGTGGCACCTGGCAGAACAGCAATGTTAGACAAACGTCCTGTGTCAGCCATAAGATGTGACAGAGGATGTTTTATGACAGCAACAAGCAAACCCATTCAGATTCTCAGAAGCTTCTTCAGAGATGGGAGAATACACTTGAGAGCTGAGACCTTGAAAATTCAACTAACCATGTAAGTAAACAGCTCATCAGAGAATAGAGGGAGTCAGGTGATCCCAGGGTCCCAAGAGACTAGGATGCACAATCTGGATAATGGTGCTGAGTTCCATAGACCTTGAGCCTAACATTGCCATCAGACCTTCTGTTGTTTCCTGCCTTTCTGTAGGCACCTCTCTGCTTTGCAATCTGTACTTCATGAGAAGCACCTGTCTATATTTATAGGCTAGCCAAATCTCTGGCTTTACTTTCCTCTTGGGGTTTGCTAAACATCTCCTTCTTCCTCAGAACTGACATAAACAATAGGATTATCATGGATTCCTCCTAGTCAGAGCTATCCATCCCAGAACAGCAAGAACAGCAGGGAATTTGAGCATATACACTCTGAGTATGTTAGGACTCCGCTAATATCACTTAAATTTCTACATGTGCGTTAACTAATTTCATCCCCACAGTAACTTTGGAAGCAATGTTGTTTTCTCCTTGTTTCACACATGAGAAATGTTACTGTGAAGTTAAGCAACATTGTCCAATCTTTCAGTTATAATCATGGATCACAAACCCTGGCTTCTTTGATTATAAAATCAATGATTTCATAGACACTTTAAAACGAGGATTTTCTAGAGTGAGGGAGGAATGGCTTTTTCACAAGCATCATCTCATTTGAGTCATTATCCTCCTTCCCTTGTCTCCACAGAACCAATCTCTATGTTTCAGAGGGTACCACAAGGAGGCGTGCCCTTCCGTCTTCCATATCCTTAAACCCATCAGTGTTTTCTTCTTCAATTCTCATGATTCTCTCAAATCCTCATCTTCACAAAGAAATCTTGCCTATCACCCCTCCTTTCCTTCTAGACTAGCCAATGAGCAGGACTCTTCTCACCACTTTCCACTTACAGCATGGAAGGCTATCCATGTGTCAAGATTTTTCTAAACAGTATTTTGAAAGTGACCCAAATAATATATACATTTAGTTGGGTTTGGGAAATGAAAGGACAAGGAAGAAAGACAAATGTCTGACAGTCTCTGCGTACTTATCTTCAATAAGACAAAGATTATTTTTTTTTATTTTGCTTGTTCATAACATCTTTAATTTTGAAACTTTTTATTGATAGCGTCTATAATTATTGACAACAAACCATTATGATTATCTCCCTCCTCCCAACCTCCCCAAGATTTCTTCCCCCTCTCAATTATTCTCTGTTTTTTATTGTGTGTGTGTGTCCTCTCATTATGTGTACGTATTATCAGGCACCTATGAAATCATGAATATTGAGGCTTTTTTTTTTGTCTGGATGTTTGAATTATAAGCACTCCTACCCTTTCTTTGGTTCTTACAATCTTTCTACCACCTCTTCCGCAATAGACCCTGAGAAGAGGAAGAATATTCCTGATGGTAACAGGAATATGACTTACTAGACTGGGAGTTGGAAGAAAGGTGTAATGCTTATTTTTGATTGTGAATTTGATGGGATTTGGGATCAACTAAAAGCCACACCTCTGTAAGTGTCTGTGAAAGGGTTTTCAGAAATTAACTAAGGGGAAATTCTACCTTCAGAGTGGGATATACTTTACAACTGGTGAGCCAGCTATAGAGACCAAAGGAAAAACAGTGCTTTCTGCCTGCCTTTGTTTCTTCCAGAGTGTTTATCTGTGTTGCTGCTGCTGACATGATACTCCAACTTCTGCTTTCTAACATGCACTGAATTACAACCAATTCTCTGGGTATCTTCCAACCCTTTAGCACCAGAGTGGGATTTAGAAGGCAACCAAAATTATGAATGAAGCAGCTTACAGTTTCTCAGCCCTCAGCCTCTAGTGTGTAAATGTCTATGGTTGGATTTTGGACTCTCCAGTTCCTAGCATGTCAAGCTGTCAAGTCAAAATCCTTTATATATACTAACTTGTTTTTATTTTACTGAGATAGGGTCCATTCTAGCCCAAGCCCACCTGAAATACACTCTATACTCCCTGGCTGGCCTCAGACTCAGTGATTCTTGTATCTCTGTCTCCTGAGTAATGGGATTAAAGGAACACACCACCACACACTGGCATTTTATACGTATTCACATACTTTCTACAGAATCCTGCTTAATACCACTGGGAAACATGAGGAGAGAACAAGCAAGTGATATTGGGACATCGTAATTTAATAAACATAATCATGGAGCACTTATTATCCATATGGAAAGTATATGGCAGAAAGACTCAAAAGATTGCCTTCCATTTTGATGAGGTCATCATTTGGAGAATGGCTTCACTTGTTTTTTTCTCTATGCTCAGCAGAAGAATATGCTTACTGATAAAACATGTTGGGTTGAGAATTCAGAAAGACAGGGGTTGGCCTAAGGTAGAAACAATGGTAAGTTCCATCTGACAACCCACCCCACCTCCAGATACTCTACAGAACATCAGATGTCAGAAACGGTCATCAATCATCTACCTGCCTGTGGTACACTTGAGTGTTCCCTGTCTTAGAGACAAATTATCCAGATGTCAAACTAATTTTTCCAGTTTCCACTTGAATGTGCTGTGTCACCTCGGTCTGGTCTAGTCAACATTGAATTAATTGTATTCCTTTTCTCCCCAACAGGATAAAGACCATGTTTCTGAGCACTTTTTACTCTTATGTAACAAGGCCTGAGAATATGGTGAATCTGACATTCTAGTTAGCCCTGATGCCTTCAAAATATGAATCCTATTGCTTCGGTATCACTGTTCCTTTGCATCTCACTATTTAAAGCTTATGTCTCCTTTTTCATAGAAAACTAAACAAAATATAAAATTCTGCACTTGAGCACCCTTACACACCTTCCTACCACTGCCCAAGCTGACTTCAGTATTCTTGATCATGCTGCATATACTTTAGGGTGTTGGGATACCTTAAGGTCTCCATTAAAATTGTTGAAGGGAAAAATGAAATAGTATGCCACCTTCTTGCATAAACATTCTTCTATTGTTGCCTAATATTCTGGATGAAGATCAAGTTTCAGGCCTGTCCAACAGAACTCAGGATCTGCTCTTTCCTCCTCACTTGCAGCTTCAGCTCACACAGCATCCCATGTTCTCTGCTCCTCATCATATCCTCAGTCACGAGAATCCCTCTGGCCATGGCTCTGTGCCATGCTGTTCTTTAGCAGAGTGTGTCCACCCTCCTTGCTAATTGGCTAATATCTAATTGATCATCAGATTTTGATTCAAACACCATTACCTTGAGGAAGTCTTTAGAGGAAAGACTTCTGCATTTGTTGTCGGACAAATTCTTACTTTTCTGATCTCATAACTCTTAGCTCATGCTTTTCAGGTCACACAAATGTGGTCATTAAAGAGATCACTGTGGGAATATCCAAGCCCCTCCCCCTGCACACACACTATACACCACACGAAAGCAGGGTATGTACCTGATACTGATACATGATACTAGCCTTGCCTAGCTTAGTAAAAAGAAGGTTGCTTAATAAATACTTACAAATGATGATATAAGCATATTGTGATTTTTTACATCTGTCTACTTAATCACATATTTTTAGTGGACAAGGTTATGTAGGAATTTATATAAAGAACAATGATTATTTTAAGCATATCCTAAATATTGGGTGATCACTTAATTTATACATTACAAAATTGTTAAGAATTATTACTATTATATACCCAAGCGCTATTTTATACATACATAGAAACAGTTAAAGCTGGTGGTGGGATAGCAATTTTTGTGTTTTTGAAAATAACTTCATACTCCTGGTTAGAACATGAGCTAGCATTTATCACCAGGAGCATTCGCATCAACAAGACCCCTCCTGAATCCAAGGCATCAGTGAAGATGTCAGTTACTCTGAGGTTGGCAGGCAGAAAAGGATGACACTCCTGTCTGTACTTCTCTTGTGCAGCAGCACTTACATTCGTTCCTCTTCCATTTTCTGAAACAATCTAGTAAAATTCAATTTACCTTTTCAATTTGCCTCCAGCCCAGCTTCCTTCTGTCAGCCATGCAGACATCTCGAAGCTGGCCACGTCAAGTCACAGAAGGACACCAAGAATGAAATTACCTGTGCATTTGCGATCTGTGTCTTCCTTTTTGGACCCACTAATCGTCAGCTTGCAGTTGAAGTTTTCCTCCCAGTACTCTGCAAACCACACGTTTCTTCTGTTATTCTCAAGTGTGCGGGATGTGAAGTAGGCATCAAACCCTACACAAAGTCAAGTGAGAAGGTCAGTGCTTAGGGGGCACTGCTGGCAAGCATGCAAATAAAAAATACTGGTGATGGTTTTTGTTTTAGTAAACTAGAGCCTTTTTGTGTCAATCAGTAAAAACAAATAGAGGACCTCATAGGGGTCCTGTGTACGATGGCTTTAAAAATAGCAACCTCTGTGCTAGTGCACACAGCCTTCTGCTTGTATAGGTTACCCTAGGGAACCTTGGAGATAGATTTTTTCTTTTTTCTTTTTGGTGGTTATTCCTGTTTCTGATTTCATGCCATTCCCAATCTAGTATCCAGACAGGCACGTGGGGTGTTTTTGGGAAACACAAAACACAGTGACCAGGTCACCACATCCATTTGCACCAAGCTGTAGAAAAAAAGCAAATGATTGAGTCCCTGAACAGAGCCAAGTTCAAGTTTCCTGGCTACCAGAAGATCTACATCCAAAAGAAGTGGGGCTCCACCAAGTTCAATGCAGATGACCTTCAAGATATGGTTGCTGAGAAGGAGCTCTTCATGTCAGCCAGTCTCAACACAAAACACCCAACAGCTTGTTGGTTCCCCTTGGAACTAGGTGGCAGGGTAAGAAGCAGGGTATTAGAAGCAGGTTGTGGTGATTCTACATTCAGTCCTTTCACAAAACCTACATGGATCTGGGGAGGTCTCTAAGCCTAAGACATTATAGGACACAGCAAGTTGATCAGAACGGTTTCTAGGATGGGGAGAAGGCATACTCCAAAACATACACCCAAGTGCACTCATACATACATGGTGCCCTGCTGGAGATGGACTGGCAAAGGTTAGAATGTGACACCCAAGCTCAAGAGACCCACTCAGACTTATTGAACAAAGCTGGAAGTCATCTTTGATGTGATTGGGGCTTACTCTAGAAACAGGTCCCTCTGACACCGTTGGGTTTGGCAAAGTGTGGTAGTATTTTGATATTAATACTCACAATTGGTACAAGTTTTTTCTAGAGTATCTGAAATCATCAGCCAAGACGGACTCTCTGACCCCCTCCTGTCTAAGGTTGCATAGGACTTTGTTAATTCTGGTTCCCTTGTGTATTTCAAGTTCTGTGGTGTAAGAAGAAATCCTGAAGCATGCTCAAGGTGAAAGGCACATACACAGCCAGTAGAGTATGACAAGGTCTGATGCTTCAGGAGTCAGACTAGCAGGAGACTAAGCAGTGTTTGTTCTTGGAAATCTATACACAATTAAAATATTGCCACACTCAAGTGCTACACAATCTATAGGAAAAGAAAAAAAAAGCCTTGCAACCAGTCAGGTGAGACATTGGAGTTTTTTCAAACTACAGGAGCTCCTAGAAATGCAGGCCAAGTGTGAGATCTTTTGAAATTTGAGCTATATGCCCGATCACTGTAACCTCCTCCACCAAGCAGGATCATAAGCACTGCCCAGGATTGAGCCAAGACCCCAAGTGGCAGTGAGGAATAGACAAGAAGGGCTGGAGACCCTAAGTGGAAGTGACCTTTGGGGTAGCTGGAAGAATAGAAGGATCCTACAGGAGAGGAATGAGGTCAACTAGCATTGGGGCCCTAGTGAGCTGGTGTAGGGTCTTAGACCTACTTATATCAGTTTGGCTTCCTTGAGATAGGAGACCCCAACAGGACTGCCTCTTCTCCCATCCCAGCATCCTGGAGATACCCTCTCCCTACATGTGCAACATGAGGCCTGGCAATAGAGGATCAGAGAGGACAGCTGCTTTTGTCCTCATAGGAATGCAGACTGTTCTCCAACCCCAGCTTGGCTTTGAGGCCTGAAAATCTGGGTTTGGGATGAAGGGAAGACCTGTTAGTATGTAACAGGAATAACAAGCACACCCTGAAAAAGGACAGCTAGGAAGAGAGTTGGAAGCAACTTGGGGCATCAAGAGGCTATTGCTGGTGTCTGAGCCCACCACAAAGGAAAGCTGGCTAGGCATCCCGTGTCTCACTCAAGGATTTGGGTTTCTTCCTCCAGGAGGAGAAGGGAAAGGGGGACTACAGGGCACCCATTTCTCCTCAGCAACCTAGAAAGGAAGAGCCCTGTGAGAGAAAATGAAGAGGCCCCTGGAAGACCCTGAACCTCTGGGGACATTTTAGGAAATGGAACAGTGAGGTTCTTGACTTCCTACCAAGGAATGTTTATTAGCCTGCCATACTGAGCAAAGTGAATATAAGGCCAGAGGCAAGATGAAAGCAGAGCTCTCCGTGGATATGGCTGTACCCCATTGCTCGTCCCTTCAGCAGCATTCAGCATTCTTACCTTGGGGAGTGTGCCCTTTTCCCTACCTGGAAGTCCTCTGACCTGCTTCTCTTCTAAGCTAGCACCTTGGGCACATGAACAGAGATGGCCAGTATGACAGGACCTTACCAGTTTCTGGGGTGGCATCTCAAGGTAAGGTGGCAAGGTATCAAGGCCTTCACACTTGGCCTGAAGAGGGTGAGAGTTCAGGAAAATACTTGGGAGGTGGGCTTCTCCCAAGTGGGGGGCAGACTCCAGGCTCAAGCCTGAGCAGGGCACAGCCTTCTCTGCCAGCTTCCATGTAGAAGCTCCTTACAGCTTCTCAAACTGTCTGTTCCTGTCTGTATCTCGAAGTAGGCAGCCTCTTACTTGATTCCCTCCACCTTCCCCTAACTCACATCTCACTGCCCTCCTCCACATTCTTTACCATTCCAGGCCTCAGCAGCCCCAAGGAGCCCAACCCCCAGGGAAGAGAGAAGGTAGAGACTTAAAAGCAAAATTCTGATCCTGACCCCTGACTAGAGGGACAGGGCAGTGGCCCAGAGGCCTAGGTTTGGCAGATTATACCTGGTCAGGGATGGGCAGAGGCCCCTGCTGTTATTTGGTTGGGAATTGCCAGGAATGAATAAGGAAACAAGAGTGAGAGTAATGCCATAGAAACAGTAAGTCCTGTGAAGCAGGAGTTGAAGGTGGAGAAGGAACTAGACCCAGATGGAAAGGGTGGAAAGAGGGTAGACCATGAGGGCCAAGGTGAAGGAGTAAGACAGGGAGACAAGTGTCAAAGAAGGAAGCATGGTGATCAGGAATGGGGTGGGATGGATGACAGGATCAGAGGATGAAGGGGGCAAGATGCAGGGGGCAGGAGGAAGTTGGGGTGAATAAGGGAAATTCAGGGAGTGGTGGGCCATGAGCCCACCTCACACACTTAGGTAGGAGGGAGGTTGTGATGTCCAGCCTGAGGTGGGCCTAGGATGCCCCCTCAAGAAGCACACTGGCTGCTGTGGAGGGGAATGTATGGGGATTGGGAGACTTGCAAGGGATTCACGGAGCAGCAGGGGCTCTCAGTAGTTGAACTGGTGTTGGCACGGCTGGTAGATGAAGCTGCCCTGGTGCTTGGGCCAGCGCGAACCACCCACCCAGGCAGGGTTCTACCCCTGCACCACTTTAGAGCTCAGGGAGTGGCGTTCAGCCGGTTCCAGGCTCACTACAGCCTCGGTGCCTGGCCCGACAAAGGCCAATCTTTAGTCCTGGGTCCACCGATATTTAGTCCTGGGTCCACTATGCCATGGAAACATAATGAGTGTACACTTGGCATTGCAGATCATCCTGTTACTATCTGCAGAGATGATGACAACATCATCCCTTCCCATATCCCCCCACAGCATCATTAGTGACAGTGTGAATACTCAAGAAACTTGTGGAGTTGAAGGTGAAGAGCAATAATAGATGGAATATCATATGCTTAAATTATGTAGTTTTACCTTGTGTCATAAGTCTAAATGGTTACAATTACCAAAAGATGTATTGTATTAGAATTTCTTCATTAGTTGGCATTCATTACACTTATACTGGAAAGGAAGAACTGAAGATGCAGGGGAGAAGTTGAATTAGTCTGCCTGGTTCCAGACAATGGCAGTCCTATGTTCTGGTGGTTGTAACCATCATTTAGATTGTGTAGCATGTGGAGACAAAGCTCACTGAAGTAGGGAAGAACTAGGTTAAGTCTTCCCTCACTTTCTCCAGGAGGGTCTCATACCCACCAAAGATTCAGACTACAGCTATAGATTTTAGATGGATCCACATGCCATGCCTCTGCCTCTCCTAGGAGCTGTCTTATCACAAAACCAGCGATACCACTGGGCAATGTGGAGGGTCAACGGACAGAAGAATGAAAGAAACCATGAAGCAGAAGTTGGAATGGGGCAATGAATCATAACGGCACATGTTGCAAGTTCATATGCAAAAATGTACAAGAATCAAGAGAGCTCTGAAAAAGAAGAGAAAAGATGCATGAGTTGTCTGGAGCAGTGAGAAAGGGAGTGAAGAAGAGATACTAAGCAATACTGTCATGGTTTGATCCAGGTGTCCCCCACAAACAAATGAATGTGTTCTGATAGATCGATCCTCAGCTGATGGCAGTTTGGGTTTTACAACCTTGATGAAGCTGTGTTGTCAGGGGTGGGCTTATGGGGTTATAAGCCAGCTTCCCCTTGCCAGAGTTTGGCACACCTTCCTGCTGCTATTTGCAGTGCTGTGGCAGAGGTGATGCCCAGCCCTCTGCTCATACCATCGTTTTCCCTGCCAGGATGGAGTCTCCCCTCGAGTCCATAAGCCAAATAAACCCATTCCTCCACAAGCTGCTTTTGTTTGGGCTCTTCCTGCGCAGCAACTAGAAAGCTGACTGCAACAAATACTAAATAGGATGATATAGCAAAAACAATGCAAAAATCTCTGGAATTATAGAAGAGTCATCCTCACCCATGAACAAGTGAGGATAGCACATCACTGGAACATAACAAAAGACTAAAGAGACTGTAAATTTAATGTACCAGAGAGTAAAGGTAGTATTTTGAATCACTAGGAGAGTGAAATCCTTTGAACACTCAGCTAATAAATAACTGGTTGAATCTTGAGAATAGGATTCAATTGAATGTCAGGTATTCAACATTTTTTAGTCCATGAAACACACTGGGATACCTCAGGTGGATAGAACCCCAAGTCACAGCAGAGGATCTTGTGATTTCCTGTCTGAAGAGGATGAATTTCCATGCTTTCAGACACTGGGGGTCCAGTACCCTTGACCCAGATGCTTCATAGTGTATCCTGACATATCTTTCTTCTTGCCTCTGTTTGTGCCTGTGGGCCTGTCCCTAGGTGTTCTGTCTAGAGGCCAGAAACTGTACCCCACTCCCCTGGGAGTGTAAACTTTAACTGAAGTAAAATGAAGTTAAAGGAATGCTAATTCTAGCAAGGAGAAGACTGATATCTTCGGGGATAAATGGAGACTGACATGTCCCCAGAAATTCTCTGGTTATGTCTGCTGATGGGGTGGTGGAAACCAGCTATTATTTTTGAGAAAACAAATAAGAATTATTGCCATGGAAATTATTCTACAAAGAACAAACAATCCCAAGGGAAGAGTTTAGGGATGAGGTAAAGGGAACAATGTCTATAATATTATTCCAGAAAATGTCTCCCAAGAGCTGTTGCATGTTATATAATGCTAGCATACCTCCCATTTCTCACTCCCTGAAATTGCTGAGGAAACAGAAGGGCATTTATGTAATATGAATATACTTATGTGAGAATAAATATGAATATAAACAATACATATAAAATTGATGGTTAAGGGTAAGAGTCAGACCCGAATAAAGAAGACTAGGATCCAATTGTTAACTTACTAGATCTTGAGCAAGTAAACTAATAATAACTTGACAATTTTCAATGTTATCATATGGGGGAAATGATGTGACAACTGAATGTGTTAATGTATGCATGCTTAAAACAATGGTCACCTAAATTAGAGGGTAAAACATCAGGTGAAATTAATACATACATAGAAGAAGGAGACACTGGAGAAAATCCAGGAAACCTCAAGTTTTGACACCATAGCTCATATATGAGATATTCATGTCAGAGCATCCAGGCTTCACATTCTTTCTACCTTCTCAATGCATTGTTCACACACAGAGATTGAGGGGTTCATCCATGACTCCACGATGAATACCAATAACACCACTGAGGAGGGCCCATAGGACAATGGGGACAGAGGAGAAGGAAAGTAAAAGTATAACCCAATGGGAGTATGATCAATATGTAATAAGTTAATACAAATAAAGTTCCCAAAAACAAAAGATCCTGTCTTTAAAGATGGGTGGGTCAGAGTTTGAATACTGACTGCCCACCCAGCTACCTACTTTATTTCAATTGTCTAATGATAAGTCAATCACATGGACTTCTGAAGATTGCTTTGTTCAAACATACATTTCTGTTTATTTATTCTTTCTTAATCATCTGGCATGTGTTTCTGAAAAGACTTAGAGTAGCACCCATGCTTGCTTCCTCATCTATAAAGTATAGAGTCTTGTTTCTACCATAAAGTTAGATGCTGCAAGACTTAAATAGTAAAGCTAAGTCACCTACATGTCTAAAATTCTTCAGTAAATATGGGTTCCTTTCTTCTTTCCTTGTAAATGTTTATATTTTTAATATCATTCCAGAACTCTAAAAAGACCCTCCACCTGTGAAAATTCCTCCACTGCTTTGCTATACCTCAAATAGCTCTTTAAGCTCAGTACCTGACTCCCTGTTGGTGGAGGACAGCTCAGGGTGTACAAGGTCATGAAGGATGGACAAGAACTTGGCCTTCAGCTTACCAGATGCATTAAGTGTCTCTGGAGCCCTGAGTGGCTGCTGACTGTGAGGGGGGGATAGATGAGTGTATGGTAGAAGGTGACTCTTCACCCACTTATACTATGACTCATTTTAATGCTGAATTTGACCCTATTTATTTTGCACAAAGGCTTCATGGAGGACCCAATTAGACGACCTGACTCTGGGCACTGAATTCTAACAGCAGCTATTTCTGTTTTTTTTTTTTTTCCCACAGTTTCTAGCCTTCAACTCTCCCTGCATTCCTCCTATTCTGCTGTCTTTACCATGCTATTTTCAAGACATCTCATCAATGACTTTTGTAAATGCCAAGTGACAATAAAATTAGGAGTTGTCTAGAGAGACAGATGCCATTATGACTGTAATACAAGCTGGTACTTGCAGGTGTGGACCACAATTGTATGGGTATGACTATAATACATGACTGTAACAGATTCTGCTTACAGCTTATGGTAATACATGCTGACACTTACAGATGTGGACCACAACTTTAATACACTCTGCTGCTCACAGATGTGGACAATGACTGTAATACACAAAGATACAGATGTGGACCACGACTGCAATACATATTGATATTCACAGATTTGGACCAAATATCCTAAATATGTGATAACTTTTCAATCTAGAAATTTTAGTTAAGGTAGCTGTCTTAATGAGAGAAAAATCTGGGAAGGTTACTCAGTGGATAAAGCTCTCTGCGCAAGTGTGAGGTCATGATTTCAGATCTCCTGCACCCACATAAAAACCTGATAGTACAGGGCCTCCGTAATCCTTGCATCCCTACTCTGAGAAGGTTGGTGGGGACAGGGGAATTTCCTGGATGCTCTGAGCCAGCTATCTTGGTGAACTCAATAGTGATCTGGGGGGATGAACTATAAGAGGAAACTGTGGTACAGAATTATGGAAAAGATCTGTGGAAATAACTTTTCTAAGATTATTGCTTGAGACGCTAAATTCCTTCCTTCTACCTTGACCTAATGCTCATTTTACAACTGTGTAATCTAGTTGCTTAAAGTCACGTGACTAGCTTTCCTCTGCCTTGGTGACCTTTGGCCTGAACAGCACAGATGACCAGTATTCACAAGCAGTGTTTGGAGACGCTGACTGATGTTGAGTCATGCACTTTTTCCAATTTTTTCAGTGACCTGTTTGGACTCTTGACTTAGAGCCAGCTCATACAGCTAAGAAGAAAGGATCATGGCATTCACAACAACATTGTCAGAGACTAAACGCCACAGAAGTTCCACAGAGCTTTTGAAGACAACAGGATGGCTTCCTTTGCGATCAGAGTTATGTGTATTCTGGGTCAGCAAAGTCCATCATCCTTTCTTTTAACAAATGTTTAAGAATCATTCAACATTGAAACTTCCTTGCCCTTTGCTCATACTATTTGCACACACTACTGGGCTTTGGCCGTTCAATAAAAACGCCAATGAGTGCCTCTATGCAGAAGAAGCCACAGCCATAGTTCAGTCAGAAGAGTGTGATAGCAAAAGCAGTGCATTTGCTACAGGTTTAAGCTAAACTTGTCTTCAGTTTATTTTCCCTCAGGCTGCTGCCAGAGGCAACCAGCCCACCCTTGAGTGGGGATTATTTCTATTTCTCAGGCTCTGCTCCTAGATGAAGTTTGTCCACATCCGGATAGGAAACTTCTAGGAGTTGGTCTTCTAAATTTAGGGCAGTGCCCCCAAAGGGCTATGTAGTGAACAAAATCAAGAAAAACACTCACAGTTGAAAGTGAGGACCCCAAGTTATCCTCAGATCCCCACATATGCACTGCGGCACACATACACTTGACTCCCACACAGGAACGTGCACACAGCACAAAGGTAGCAGGGATAAAGCACTACTGGGTGATACCAAGGAACTGCTTTCTTTATCAGATGTGCTAATAGCATTGTGATTATGTAATTAAAAGATTCTTACTGGCTAGAAAGGCTTTCTGAATTCTTTAAGTAAGAAGCTGTAACTGCCTGAAGTTATATCTGAAATGTACTTTCACAATAAAATTCAGGAGATAATAAAAATATCATTAGCAAAAGTCTGATAATGTTTTAAATTGGGCTTTTTGTTTATAAGAATTCTCTATGATTTTCTCTACTTTTATGTACAGCTTATAAGTTGTTTAATAGAGTATTATAAAACAGTTATGAAAATCATTTGAGCCTGTTTATAGGAATAAAAACTTATACCTATTACTAATGTTCATAAAAGCATCACTAAATATCTGTATGCTATTTCTACATGCAAAATACCAGTATATACTCTAATCCATCTGTATATCATAATATAGTTTTCTAAGAACTTGAGGGAGAAGTATAAATTCTAAAAGCATACCCCAGGAACCAGGTGTCCATAATATGCTATATTTAAGCAGTTAAAAGCAAATTTATAAAATAACTGTCTTTATACACAGTATACATGTATCTAAATATGGATATAAAGAAATGAAAAAAAAGAAAAGAAAACAAGGGATGGAGAGATGGCTCAATGGTTAAGATGTTTGCCTGCAAAGCAGAAGGATCTGAGTTCAATTCCCCAGTACCCACATAAAGCCAGATGCACAAGGTGGCACATGTGTCTGTTTTTCCTTTGCATTGGCTGAAGGCCCTGGCACACCTATTCTCTCTATTTGTCTCTTTCTCTCTAAAATAAATAAATATTAAAAAAAAGGAACCTCACCTCTTAAGACAGAAATCTTAGTGTGAAAGGATGGGAAATGATTTTCCAAGCAAATTAGAAATAAAAAGCAAGTGGTTGTGGCTACATTAATATCTGACAAAATAGACTTTAAACCAAAATTAATTTAAAAGGACATGGAAGGTCACTTCTTATTCAACAATGGAATGATCCAATAAGCTATCAAAAAATGTATGCACCAAATACAGTTGCCCCACATTTCATAAAGCAAAATTTACTAAAAAATGAAACAAAAATAGACTCTATTTCCATCATAGAAGGAGACTTTAATACACCACTATGATCTCTAGATAGATCATGCAAACAGAAGTTCAGCAGGGAAATAATGGAGTTTAACAACACCACAGATCAACTTGACCTAACAGACATATACAGAACATCTCATCCCAACACCAAAGAATATACATTCTTCTCATCAGTCCATGGAGCCTTCTCCAAAATAGACCACATATTAGGTCATAAAACATCCCTCAACAAATTCAGGAAGATTGCCATAGCCCCCTGCATCATATCAGACAAATCTAATTAAATGAAAAATAGAAAAGACCCAAATCAATAAAATAAGAAATGAAAAGGGAGAGATCACAACAGACCCCAAATAAATTGAAAGAATCATCAGGACATATTGCCAAAGCCTCTACTCCATAAAATTGGAGAACCTGGAAGAAATAGATGAATTCCTGGACAACTACCACCTACCACATACCAAAGCTTAACCCAGAGCAGATAAACCTCCTAAATAAATCTATTACATCCATGGAAATTGAAAAAGTAATCAAAAACCTCCCCAAAAGGAAAAGTCCAGATCCTGATGGATTCTCAGCTGAATTCTACCAAACCTTCATCACAGAACTGAAACCATTCTTTTTTCAAGCTTTTTTGTGTTATAGGAAAAAAAGGAATGCTTCCAACAAGAAAAGAAAATTACACACCCATATTCATGATGAACTTAAATGCAAAAATCCTGAACAAAATCCTTGCAAACTTGCAACAACAACATATCTAAAATATTTTCCACCTAGACCAGGTAGGCTTCAACCCAGGGATACAGGGATAGTTCATCATATTAATTAATTAATTAATTAATTAATTAATTAATACACCACATTAATAGACTCAACCACAAAAACAACACAGTCATCTCAATTGATGCAGAGAAAGCCTTTGAAAAATTCAACACCACTTCATGATCAAAAGGCTGGAGAGGCTGGGTATAAGTGATTCATAACTCAACATAACAAAGGCAATATAAAAAACTCCTAAAGCACAAATCATACTCAATGGGGAAAGACTCAAGGAGCGCCCACTAAAATCAGGAACAAAACAGGGGTGTGCATTCTCACCACTGCTCTTCAATGTAGTGCTTGAAGCTCGAGTCCAAGCAAGACAGGAAAAAGACATAAAAGGGATTCATATTGTAAAGGAAGAAGTTAAACTATCCCTTTTTGCAGATGACATGATCCTATACATAACAGACCGGAAGAATAGTATCAGTAAATTCCTAAAGGTGATAAATTCCTTCAGCAAAGTGGCAGGATACAAAATTAACACCCCAAAAATCAGTAGCCTTCGTGTATGCAGATAATATGCATACAGAAAAAGAAATCAGAGTGACTGCCATATTTTAAATAGCTTGAAAAAATCAAATACCTTGAAATAACACTAACCAAGGATGTGAAAAACTTGAATAATGAAAACATTAAAACACTTAAGAAGGAAATAGAGGAAGATGTGAAAAGATGGAAAGATATCCATGCTCCTGGATAGGGGGAATTAATATAGTAAAAATGGCAATACTTCCAAAAGCAATATATAGAGTCAATGCTGTGCCAATAAAAATCCCAGCTTCATTATTTATGCATATGGAAGATATAATCTCAAAATTTATTTGGAATGGCAAAAGACCTAAGATAGCCAAATCTATACTTAGTAAAAAAACAAAACAAAACAAAAAACAAAAAACAAAAAACAAAACTTCCTCAGGACGTATCACCATTCCTCATCTAAAGATATCTACAAAGCCATAGCATTGTAATGGCATAAAAACAGAAAAATAGACTAATGGAACATAATTGAAGACACTGCTCTTAGTTTGAGTAACTGTAGTTTTTTGATATTTGACAAAGGTGCCAACATTGTTCACTGGTATAAAGATAAATCTTCAACAAATGATGATGGACAAATTGGAAAAATACTTGTAAAAAATGAAAATAGACCTACTCCCCTCACCATGCACAAAAATCAACTCCAAATGGATCAGACCTCAACATAAGACCTGAAACTCTGGAAACCTGAAAGAAAAAATAGGGGGAACTCTCCATAAGATAGGAGTGGGGAAAATCTTCCTGAATAAACCTCCAGTATCCCAGGAAATGCAACAATCACTTAACCAATGGGATCTCATCAAGTTTGAAAACTTTTGTACAGAAAAACATACCATCCTCAGAGCCAATAAACACCATCAAAGACGGAGATAATTTTTGCCAGCTATAACACAGACAGGGGTCTAATATCTAGAACTTACAAAGAACTAAAAAATAACTGCCCCCTCACAAAATTGGGCATTAATCTCAACAGAGAATTCATAGAGGAGGAAACACAAGTGGCCAATTCTCACTTAAGAAAGTGCTCATTATCCTTAATTATCAGGGAAATGCAAATCAAAAAACAATGATATTCTACCTAACTCAAGTCAGAATGACAGTCATTAAAAAATTCAAGAACACAATTGGCAGTTATGAGTAAGCTGACCACACCTACTAATGGGAGTGAGCAGCGAACCAAGGAAGGAGCACTTGTGCAATGGAGGAGCCTGGGCCTGGGGGAGACAATCAACAGCTTTCAAATTCGGCCAATTTTCCACTTAGTGAGGGGGACCCCTTGTCTGGAATTTGGGATTCAGGGCGATAGATAGGCACCGGATCCGTACTCTTAGGCTCCCAAGACAAGATGCACTATGGGACCAATTGACAGGGAGGCTACTAAAAATAGAATCTAGGTAATCCAAAATTGTGTATTTTTGTTAACCTACACTGATCTCACTCTCCGATGGAGATTGTGTTTGTATTTTTCAGGATGCAGCGAGAGAGCTGGGGCCCATCTAAACCTACCAACCGACCGTAGGCCGATAGCTGAGATTCTGGCAAGAGAGGGGCCACCACAGTCATACAATGGAGGATCCAAATGGAACTCCGCAGAGAAAGACGAGATGAACAAGGGGCCCACAGCCACAGCCATTAAATCAACACAGGATTAGCTAGTGGAACAGAAACCAACGATTTTCGACACAAAGACCCCTAAGCTC
>PVHP010003587.1:0-76531 GCA_004024765.1 Zapus hudsonius
CTCTGCCCTCACCCTTCCCGCACCCCCATCTCCCCTCCCTCCCTTCCTCCGTCCCTCCCCCCCTCCGGCCGCGATGGCCGAGGAGCCCCCGGCGCCCCCGCCGCCCGCGCTGCAGCCCGATGCCCATCCCCAGCTCCCCCTCGGCAGCACCCCCAGCCCTGGGGTGGCTCTGCCCGCCTTGGTGCCCGGGCTGCCAGGGACCGAGGCCAGCGCGCTGCAGCACAAGATCAGGAACTCCATCTGGTAAGAGGGGGTCCCCCCCCCCCCCGTGCTGCAGAGGGGCGGGTGCGCTCCTGGAAGGTGCATGTGCACCTGGGGGTGGAGGGCTGTGCGCCCCCACCCTGGGGGTGCAGAGGACAGGTTGTCTGAGCGTGGGAATGCGGGTCAGAATGAAGTCAGTGCATCCTGAATGGGAGACAGACTGGGGACGCCTTTTGTGGTCCGAGGTGCCCCCCCATCCATCCATCGATCCATCGATCGATCGATCGCCTTTCATATTACTGTATCAAACCCCTCTTCATCCGCACTGCAAGATCAAGTGCTCCTTAGGAGAAAGGCCTTTATTTCAACGTGCTCGCCTGCACACCCAGTGAGTGGTTTCATGTCATTTCGTGTCATTTTTAGAGACACTGTAGAGGAAAGACCCGGATCCTGTGTTTTCCTGGGAGAATTAGGCCGGGCTCTAGGAGAGCAGATGACTGCATCCTTTTCATAGGGTCCTTTATTCAGTGACTTTTTTTTTTTTTTAAGTGTAGCACTATTTTTAAAATGGAAAGCAATATTTGGAATTTGGTTTTAAGAGATGGCTTTTAATCAAAATTTTAAAATAGAATTAAGTATCATTCTAAAAAAAAAAAAAAACAAACCTTGATTTTTTTGAACATGAACCTGGCAGCTTCATCACTGAAGGACGACAGAAGTAATAAAACTGCTCTCGTTTTGCAATTTGCAGACCAATGTACCACAAAGCAACTGCTTCCTGGTCAAGATAGTGACCCGTTTCAGTGCAGCACTAAGGGGTGGTGTAGAGTAATTGTGTTTTGTTGGTGTGCCCGGCGCTGATAGGAAGGAGGTCAGTGTAGGCTCCACTGCTTTCCTACTACACAGTACTTGGCATCCGAATTTCTTGCTTTCGGTTTTAATTTTAAAATTAAGCTTAAATGTTTTAAAGGAAGATAATTATTTTGGCTTTAATAAGTCATGTTGTGGCAACTTGAATAGGTCAGATGTATAAGATTGTGTGTGTGTGTTTGTGTGAAAGTGAAAGAGAGTAGCTGCTTTATTCTTAGGTGGATATTTTTACTTCATTTTAAAGCTATAATTTAAATGAAAATATTGTTAATTTTCTGCTTACAATATTTATTTTCACAAAATCAGGTGTCACTGTTGTTTGATCACTCTATAATGTGACTTAGGATCCCTGAAATCATCACTGAACTATAAACCCTTTTGGTTTTTACATTCAGATGAGGGACATCAAAGTTAAAGACTTGAATCTCTTAAGAAAGGTAAATGTTCAGAGTTGAATACAGTATTTTAATTTATTATGAGAACAATAAGGGAAAAGAATTTTCACTTTTACACACATTTTAAAATGAAAGTGAGTTGTGTAGGCACTGAAAGGGGTAAGTCATGTGATTTTATTACTCCTTCATGGGTAATGATATTTATGCATCATTACAACTTAACTGTTGCTGCCTTTAACATGAGAAAACTTCTGTAGTCGAGTGAGTGCACTTAAGCTTTTAACAAACACCTTAATCCCCAAATGTGCCATTTTTGTATCTTCATATTAAAATTGTAGTGACATGCTAGTATTTAATTTTTAACCTTAGCATTTCTATTTGCAGAAATAATTCCCTTATATTTAAAGCATTGGGGAAAGCCACAGCAGTGGATAGATAATAAACGTTAGTGGCAGTAGTTACCATATAGCCTTACAACTCCGGCTCTACAGGATGACATTTATACCAGTCATCAAGCTGGTATAAATAAATAAAAATACAGGTGCAAAAGAGTGAAAGTCTCTAAGATGGTACTTAACTGCACAGCTAGTTCCAGGCCAGCCTGGAGTGCATAAGAACCTGTTTCCAAAACGTCAAAGTCCTATTGCCTCCGGCGTCTTCTAACCAGTAGTGTATAGATACTAAATTAAAATTGATTTTACTAGATATGGCTTCACTTCTTTAGTTAGGTCATTTCACATCTTTAGAGGCCATAATATTTCCACCTTTTTTTTTTCCGAGGTAGGATCTCGCTCTAGTCCAGGCTGACCTGGAATTCGCTCTGTAGTCTCAGGGTGGCCTTGAACTCACCGCGGTCTTCCTACCTCTGCCTCCCGAGTGCTGGGATTAAAGGCGTGAGTCATGTCTGGCTCCACCATTTTTAAATCATCTGATAATATCTGAAGAAATTATCAGTCTTGTCAACCTTTGGTAGCATTACTATTAAGAGTTTAAAATTAGGTTTGAAACAAATGTGGCATTTAAGAATTATCAGACGGGTTTTGCGTTAGTTTCTAACTGACTGGGCTTGGGTTTGCAGATCACAAACAAGTCTGCACTTGTCTTCCTACTCTACAAACATAAATATAGTATGTGATGGAGGCCTCTAGCTCGACAATGAGTTATTCATTATCTCAGCTCCCAATTAATTTATTCTGTTTATTAAAATGGTATTTGATAAAGGCATTCCATTGTAATTTCCAGCATTAAATACATTTTTGAAAAGAAAGATTAAATATGCAAAATTGAGACAATACTGCCTAATGAGATTGGAAACTCTTAAGAAATTAAGACTTGGAAATATTATGTATTTTATAAAAATGATTTATTTGCATATGTATGTATGGGTACACCAGGGCTTCTTGCCACTGCAAGTGAACACCAGCTACTTACACTACTTTTTGTATCCAGCTTATGTGAGTGGCTTGGGACTTGAACCTGGGCCAGCAGGCTTGCAAGAAAGCACCTTTAACCACTGAGCCATCTTCCAAGCCCCTATTTTTAAATTCATTCTAGAAAATGATGACACTGCTGCCTTCATAGTCTTATTATGTTTGTATTGATTTGTTGATGAATCCCTTCATTTTAAGGCCAGGTTAACAAATCTGTCTGTTGTCTATGAGTTTCTTGGTTTCACTCATTCCAACTCCATAGACAGAAGGTCCATATCACTTACACGCCTCACTTGGAAGAAGATTTAGATGTAGGGGTGTTTTAATACTGAATGTTATTTGTATTTTTTATTTGTTTTGGTTTTTCGAGGTAGAGTCTCGCTCTAGCCCAGGCTGACCTGGAATTCACTATGTAGTCTCAGGGTGGCCTCAAACTCATGGCAATCCTCCTACCTCTGCCTCCCAAGTGCTGGGATTAAAGGTGTGAGCCACCACACCCGGCAATGTATTTTCTAATTAATCAAATTTTAAAAATAAGCTTTTTTTTTTAAAAAAAGGAGGGAGGACTAGAGAGATGACTCAGCGGTTAAGGTGCTCGCCTGCAAAGCCCAACTACCCAAGTTCGATTCCCCAGTGCCCATGTTAAAGCCAGATGCACAAAGTGGCACATGCATCTGAAGTTTGTTTGCAGTGGCTGGAGGCCCTGGTGCACCCATTCTCTTTGTCTGTCTCTCTTCCATTTCTCTCTGCTTGCAAATAAATAAATAAATAAATAAATAAAAATATTTTTTTTAAAGAAGAAAGGAGGAGGGAGAAAGAGCAGGAAAGAAGGAGAAAATAGTAGGCCTACCTGGGATTAAAGGCGTGCAACACCATGCCCGGCTGTTTTTGCTTTTTTGAATCCGTCCGTTCTTATTCCAGGCTGGCTTGAAACAATCCTTCTGCCTGAGCTGGGATTACAGGCATTAATGCCTGGCTACCTACCCATGTCTTTTTTTTTTTTTCCCCCTAAAGAAGACTCATATTGGCAATGACAACCTAAAACAAAGCCACAACTAACTTGACTATAAACTTGTTTAATTTACATTGCACTCACTTTTTGGTTACTTATAAAAGGATTATCAAAGCATGTTTTATCTCTGTGTCTTCATAGTTTAAAGAAGAGATATATGAAATTTTATATTTAAATAGCAATAGAAATATTTATTTGTCTTGATGTTTTTATTTTCATATTTTTATTTATTTGCAAGGAGAGAGAGAGAGAGAGAGAGAGAGAGAGAGAGAGAGAGAGAGAGAGAATATGGAGACACCAGGGCCTCTAGTTGCTACGAAAGAACTCCAGATACATGTGCCACTTTGTGCATCTGGCTAAATTGTGCATCTGGCTTTATGTGGGTACTGGGTAATCATACCTGGGGTTGTTAGGCTTTGCAAGCAAACACCTTAACCCCTGAACCATCTCCCGAGCCCCTCTCTTAACTTTTTTTGGGCATAATTAATAAATTTATTATTATTATTATTAATATTTATTGTCCATAATGAGTTACATTATTTAGTGGGCAAACCATGCGTTGTTATCCCGGCTTCCCCAGTTCCCCCCCTCCCCATCCCCGATCAGTTGTATATCCTCCTTCGTGGGCTGTCTGTATTAGTCCTTGTGGCAAGGGATCCTGTATATCTTAGTACTCATTCCAGTCCTCCTGGCCCAAGTGAGTTGTCACTGATGGGTGCCATGCCTCTGGACCGTCTCCCCCACCACGGCTCTCACAATCTTTCTGCCCCCTCTTCCGCTCAGTTCCCTGAGTCGTGGTGGGTGAGCAACAAGGCTGCTTTAATGTTGCGAGCTTAGAGGTCCCTGTGTCGAAAATCCTTGGTTTCTGTCTCAATGGCCTATCCTGCGTTGATTGAATCTCTCTTAACTTTTTAAAGAAGTTTTATTTGATGTTATTATAGAATTGAAATGGAAAAAATTGGATTTAAAATGCCACATTTGAAATCCTTTCTGTTGTTTAGTTACCTTTAAAGTAGATCATGGGGAGCTGGGAAGGTGGTTAGGTAAGTAAGGCCTTTATTGCCAAGTGTGAGGACTGAAGTTTAAGTTCCCAGCACCTACTCAAGTGTGACCCACCTACAATTCCAGTGCTTGGGATGTAGAGATCCCCAGGGCAAGCTGGCTAGCTAGACCATCCAAATTGGTGAGCTCTGGGTTCAAGTGAGAAACCCTGTCTCAGTAAATAAAGTGGAGAACAAAAGAGGAAGACACCAGACATCAACCTCTGCTCTCCACACCACCTCTGCTCTGTGCACACCCAAGCACATGTTCACCCACACACATAGAAATGTGTACACATGTGCCTGCACATACACACAGTAGATCATGGGCTGTGTATGTAGCTCCGAGGTAGAGCGTTTGCCTAGAATTTATAGGGTTGTGTGTTCAGTCCCTAGATCCCCATCACCAAGAGAGAGGAGGAGGAGAGAGAAATATATGTTATATAGAGAAATATAGATAACACCTATGCTAGTGGTAGCGATATGTATTTGTAATTAGGCCATAACATAGTAAATTTTTACCTAGATATTAAAAAGAAATCCTGCTGCATTATTGTAGAAAATATTCTAATACTCTACTTAAGAAAACATATTCAGAGATTCTAAAAAGAATTACTGTTACCAGTAGTTCTTTTAACTTATATAACTTTATTTTTAGGGGAAAATATTATAATTTTTTAAATATGTCATTGTTGCACCTATTTATAGTAAAGAGATAAACTAAGTGACAAGGAAGTGATGGGATTTCTGGATTCAGTATCAGATTCTCTTCAGTCCTTTAAGGCACAAAAATTTCTAAATCTGGTACATTTTAATTTAGGATCATAATGTAAGAATTATTTTTGATGCTTTCAAATTATCATTTAAGCTCAAATTGACTAGCTGTTGTACTTTCTTTTTTAAAAATTTTAAAATATCTTTATTTTATTTTTTAAAATTTTATTTATTCATTTCAAGCAGAGAGAGAGATAGAGAGAGACAGACAGAGAGAGAGAGAGAGAGAGAGAGAGAGAGAGAGAGAGCGCACCAGTGCCACCACCTTGTGGGTCTGGCTTATGTGGGACCTGGGGTATTGAACCCAGGGCCTTAGGCACTGGAGGCAAGTGCCTTAACCACTGAGCCATCTCTCCAGCCCTGTTGTACTTTCTTAATAGTGATGACCATAAACATTTCTACATGAAATGACTAATCTCTTGTTTCCATCTCGGTTCTGGGAGCAAAGTGTGGTGCTCCGTGAGGTTTACATAGTAATACTAAATTAGTCCTGATTTCTGTCCTCTGGCATAGAGCTCGGTAGTTAACTAGGTCAGTTTGGTCCTTGGGTCATACATTTTATTAGCTCAGTGAGAAATAGTTATTGTTCACCTAGTTACACTGCAAAACTTACTGTAAAGCCCGTATCTTGATAAGTCTGCAGCCTTCATCTTGCCTTAAAATGTAAGGCTGGCTTGGCATACTCAGCTATACCCAAAATCCAGATGACTTGGGGTGCTTTTTTTGCTGGTCTGTTCGAACACCAAGTGGTTCTGCTTCCAGAAAGAAGGCAGTTCCTTTCCTTCTTATGACTTGAGACTGATAACTGTCTTCCTTGTTGACCAGAGAAGCAAATTAAGCAATTTCAAGCCTATCAGTTTTTTGGTCCTGTTTAGCTTAGGTAATGATTATATGTGTGTTTAAATAATTGACCAATTTACTCTCCCCAACAAAAGATGTCTTGAATAATGATATATGCAGAAATGACTTGGTTTCTGTCTCATTCACTACTAGTTTTAGTATTTAGGGGGAAACAAGCTTCATAATGGTAAAAGGATGGAAGAATCTTATTTGTTATCAAAGGTATACATTGAATAAAAACTATATCAAATTGCTTTCAATTAAAATTGTATAAAATATATTAAAGTAAGCATTGTCATTTACTGAAGTTTGAACAGTAAGTATTGAACTGAGTATCTTCTGTATACAAAGTACTATGGCATTTCAGGAATGCTCATTCCCTTGTAATATTAACCTTGGATAATTAACCTAGGAAAAATTGTGCAATAAAACTTGTCTTGTATTCAGTTAGGGGACTGGCCAAGGAAATCAATGACATGTATGAAAGTATGAATTCTATAAAAAGTATACCTTAGTTTCTTCATTTCTAAAATGAAGGGGTTATGTCATACTAAATGACCTTGCAGGTTTCTTCAGCTTTTACATTTCTGTAGCTATTATTAAATTAATATCGACAGTAATAATAAAACATACTATAAGCACTGTGAAAGGCTCACATCACTAACTTAGCAGAGGCAGTCAGCAGGTCATTTCAAGTCCACAGGTTATCGAGATGTCTGTCAGTCTCCTTAGGAGTCAGCCCGCCCAGGAGGTCTGTTGAAGGTGTTCTCTTATTGTTCCCTTGTGCAAGTGGTATGTCATGCGAGATTAAGTCTGCAAATATTTATTGAGCATTATTATATTTAAAGTATTTTAAGAGCTATTCATTATAGACAGATTTGCTAGGATAAGCAGTAATCGCTGGCTGTTGGTGAAGAGAGCAGTAATGCTGTTGGTGTGCTCCTTTGGCTTGTGTTTAGAAAGGGATGTTTAAACCTACCAGCACCTTCTTTCCATGGTGCCAGGGAAGTCTTTCAAGGCAGTAGTGAATGTCATATTGTAAATCAGACAATGTAAATAAGAAAGTTGTGAATTCTTCTCAGAATAACTTAGTGCTGAGCTGAGCTTCACAACAATTTCATCTAGCGTAGACATTTTAATGAGTAATTATGACTCTGTTTTTGTAAGAGCAAGATAGTACAATGATATTCCTTATCCCTAACCAAAAGTATACACTCATACATATTTCTATCACTGTCTCTGTTTAGGTTTTTTTGTTTTTGTTTTTGTTTTTCGCGGTAGGGTCTTGCTCTAGGCCTGGAATTCACTATGTAGTCTCAGGGTGGCCTTGAACTCAGGACAGTCCTCCTACCTTTGCCTCCTGAGTGCTGGGATTAAAGGAGTGTGCCACCACACCCGGCTTGTCTTTTTATTTCTTCTCTTCTGCTTCCTAGAGAGTTCTAGGAGTTGAGCTTGAAGATGAGTAGCTTCGGTTCTGTTCTGGGCAGGATAATGAAGAAAAGGACAGTGATCTCTGAGGCCTTAATTAAGATAGGTAGCATTCAGCATCTACCCACATACATAGGAGATCTTCATGGAGTGGGTTTTTTGTTTGTTTGTTTCATGAACTTCCTACCTCCTCTTACACAGAGGAAATAGAAACCTAGTGAGATTGGCTTAATTTTGTGCAGTATCTCTATCAAGTATCTATTATGGTAGCTTCTACGTACGTTGTGTGGGAGGTGAGATTTTATATTTCCTCATCTCTAAGAATAAGCTGAAAACACTGCTTAATGTTTTACTCTCCATTGGGAGTCCTGAGTTGAGAGAACAGAGGTCATATAGTGACAGCTTCCAGTTTCTTATGCTGTGAAGTTTTGGAAGGTAGGAGTCCGTATGGTATGGAATACCATTGCCTTTTTCCTTCTCTAGAAAAATGTTATTTGGACCCATTTGTTTTCTAAGTTTGGATAGCAAGAGCTCAGATGAATAAACAGTACTTCTCTACTTACTCTAAGCACAGGATTAGCAAATGGATTTGGACTTGCATTCTAAGTCTGATTAGTCAGTGAGGCCCACTGAAAGAATAGGCACAGGAAGTGATATATACATGCCTTTATTGTCTTACTTTTCCTTCCTGAAAATCAGTAATTTTTAGAATTGGATCTCTCTTACAGGTAATTCAGAATGATTGGTTTTCTTGGAGGATGAGAGTCACTAGGACTATTGTGTTGACACTTGTGATACCTACTTTTAAGACTTAAACGGAGGATGGGAAGCACTTGTGTTTGTGTTCTCTCTTTCTCCATGGCTGGCCTAGTTTGCAGTGCCAAGTAGCGACAAGACGAGAATAGGGGATTACTGTATTGAGTAACCACTTCAGTTTACACTCTCCATCCTTTTTTCTTTGCTTTTGTTATCTTATTTCTCTGCTCATGCCTCCCCTGATCCCTTTACCTGTTATTTAAGAACCTTTCTCGTTTTCTCTGCTGACACAGGCTGCAGTCCTTCCTCAGTTTTCAGTGATCTGAATTGTGCTATTTAATATTTTTTTATAATCCAGATTAGTTTTACTACCTGTGATAAGTCCTTTATATTGTTTTTAACTGTATTTAACCGAAACATTCTTGTTTTCTAACATGTAAAGTTCATAGGAATTCAGATACTGAATATATGTGAAAAAAACTGCAAAATAGAAGTAATTTATACGTTGACAGTAAAATATGTTACTTGTATATGAGTAAGTCAAGAATTTACCATTGTTTTTGTAATGTACATGACATTTAGAAATTTAATTTGTTAAGAGTGTCACTTCACTGACACATCTTGTTTGGAGTAAAATTAATGCTTTTAGGAACCTGAAAAATGTATTCCAACAAAATGCTTTAGTCAGAGTAAATGAATCACTTGCCTAATTTGATTGTAGTTATTAGATCTCTTCAAAGCATATGCATGTAAGTAATCTATGTTTTAAACTATGACAGGTTACTAAATAAATGTTCCTCTTCTGAAGAAAGAACTGTTAGTAAGAAGTATTTGTACACATTCTACATTTAGAAGTATCCTGAAAATGAGACAGTCAAAGGTCAATCCTAATTTGTAGCAGGCAAGTAGTCAAGGGAAACTGAATTCAGTGTTCCTTTATGTCAAGGTCTGCAGGCAAGGCATAGGAGAATTAAGAAATAGGACATTACCCAAACTTAAAAAAAATTATATGCACATATATCACCAGTTGAGTTGAATGAAAGTAAGATTGTAGAGTCAGTGGCATAGACAAATAGATGAAGGAAGGGTTCAGTGAGAACACAATGTTTTTATTGGAAAAATTTAGAATAGTGGTCTTAATGAACAATCAAGGGCTAGGCCGTAGATCCAAGCTCATGTAACAGATGCTTACTGCAATTTCTTTACTCTCCCTCCTGGGAATGAGACCTAGAGTTGTTGATGACAGTAAACTTGCCAATAATGTGAGTAATTAGAGGAAAATAGCTTGGAAAATTTACTAAGGAGTGGAGTTTCCGCCAACCATTTATAACCCTTTTATTTAATTTCAATAAACAAAGGTAAAAGAAAAATAAAAAATAATAACACGAAAAGGACGAAGCGAATGAGGACTGAGTCAGGACTAGAGTACTAGTCCCACCACGCCCACCGGAAGCACACACCACCTCAGTGCACTCTCCTTTGCAGCTCTGCTTCTGTTGATAATGGGTAATCATTACATTTTTATTCGTCTAGCAATATTGGTTTCACATTTGATTTTCTTCCAGCATGTCTTGGCTCAATGTTCGTTATTTAACAAGTTGCCCAGTTTCCAGTGTGACTTAAATTTCTTCCTGTCATCCTATTATTTCCACTCGCAAAACCATAGTTTCTTCAACAGCCTATTCCTGGATTATTGTAGCAGTACATAGTAGCTTTTTGCCAGCTATTGTTTGAGCCTGAAATATCCCACAGGCTTATGTAAATGAATACCTTGTCCCCAGCTGATGGTTCTGTTTTGGGTGGTTGTGGAACTTTCTGGAGGTTGGGCCTGGGTGATTAGGGTGGATCACTGGAGGAGGACCTTACCATATTACAGCCCCGCCTTCATCTCTACTTCTTGTCTGCTGCTAAAATGAGAGGTGCCCCAGCCAAACGTTCCCATATGGTGTCGTCCACATGGTGCTGATGTGCACGCATACAGAATGCTAGCATTATGGGGTATAAAGGCTTATGCTACAGTTTCAGAGAAAAGCCTAGAAGCCGGACTATATGGAGCTTGGGAGTGAGCGCTTATGTAAAGCTGTGAAGATGAAGCCTAATTTGCAGTGGAGACCACAGGATGTTGCAGATGCCAAGGACGTGGGACATCTGCTGAGGAAGGCTGCAGGCACTGAGCAGAGCCAGCCCAAGAAAGGCCATTTGTGCTGCAAATGGCAGGGCTGTAGGAACAGGGCTGCCTGTGCTGTCTGGAGTTCATATGATGCCACTGTGTGCCCGTGATGCCAGACATGGAGCTTCAGGGGTCAGTGTTTGCTTGCCCTGTTGAATCTGTCTTCTGTGCTCCAACATTTTCTTGATATGCCCCTGTTTCTCCCCTTGGATGGCTTGTTTATTCTGTGGCATTTTTATTGGAAGTGTAGAACTTGTTTTTGATTTTGCAGGGGCTCCTAGCCAAGACTTTGGACTTTTGAACAGTGTTAAGACCATGGGTACACTTGAAGTTGGACTGAATAATGAGATGGCCATGAACCTATGAGGACCAGAACAAAATGCTGTGATTTGGAGGTGAAATACTCATGTGTTTAAATACTAGGTCTCCAGTTGGTGGCACTGTTTTGGGAGGTTGAGGGATGTTTAGGAAGTGGGGCCTAGCTGGAGGAAGTGGGTTACTTGAGGGTGGGCCTTGAGGATTATAGCCTGGTCCTGCTTCCTGTCTGTCACAGCTACATGCTTCTGTCACCATGACTCCTGCCATGCCTTCCCTACCTTGGCTTAAAACTCCTAAAACCACAAGCTCAAAAAGTCTTTACTCTCTTATGTTATTCTGTCAGGGTTTTGTCACAGCAGTAAGAAGAATAGCTAGTATCATGTCCTTGGTGATTGACACTGAACTTCTGTGCTTTGCCATCAGAATAAGTCCTCAGAAATGTGCTGTCATGCGGTCTCTTTCTAAAAGTCTGAAGTAATGTGTTCATGGTCACCATATTTTCATCAGGTGTCAAGGCTTACAAGCCCTCTATCCCCATAGAGCCAGTCCCCACTTCTGCTTGTTCACAGGCATCCAATATCCACCAGACTCCAGCTACTGTTTGCCCATGTTTTGTGTTTCTACTTTTGTCCCTCCTCTTTCATGCTTTGTTCTTTCCTAGAATCTCCTTTTCTGTCTCCAAATCCTACTTAATCACATCTTAACCCTTTTGGAAGTTGCAGCCCAAATCATTTGTCTATGAGACATTCTTTAGTTTCTTTAGTCCACATTAGCCTTCACTTGACCTCGAATTATATAGTGAGTTCTGTATGATTAAGTACTTAATCATTCTTAATTTTTTTCTGTGCTATTCTAATAAACAAGTTCTTTGAAGGTAGGGACAGCATCTTTTTATTTTTTTTCATCTAGTGGTAGCTACTAGTGAATATCTTTTTATTTACTACTTTCTTAGGGACACTTAATTTTTTTCTGTATATTTACGTACATTTGATACATTTATTTCCTCCATTAAGCAAGTTATGAAATGGTTCATTTTACTGAATAAAGGACTATTTCTTTTAAATTGCATTAGTGAAGCTGAAGTGATCATTTAAAAGTTTTAGTTCTACTATTCCATTTCTTTCACTATGTGTCTGGAGCATAAAATTATGTATGTCCCAAGTGAGAGCTAGTGAATCCCTCTTTAAAATTACTGAGCACACGACTACTTCAAGTTTTAGTAAGCTTTCATGACCAAGTGTACAATAGCAGGTGTTTAGTTAAGTTTTGTGGGCTGGTTTCCCAAGAGATAGACTTGGAATTTTGAAGTTCCTTTAATTTTGAATTAGAAATGCATTTCTTTCTTTCTTTCTTTCTTTCTTTCTTTTTTTTTTTTTGGTTTTTCGAGGTAGGGTCTCACTCTAGCCCAGGCTGACGTGGAATTCACTCTGTAGTCTCAGGGTGGCCTTGAACTCATGGCAATCCTTCTACCTCTGCCTCCCAAGTGCTGGGATTAAAGGCGTGAGCCACCACACCCGGCTTTCGAAATGCATTTCTAAAAGTTTGGTTCTGGGATAGGGTTTTAGCCAATGTTTTTATACTTTAAGGCCCAAAGCTAAGGCAACTTGCTGAATTACGACTGCATTAGTTATTTCTCTCATCAGTGTGAGAAAGTACCTGACTGAGAAATTTAAGGGAGGTAGACTTTAGTTTCCATTTGGGAAGGTAGCACAGTTCATCATAGTGGGGCAGACATGGAAACCTGAAGAGGCCAGAGCCTGGCAGCCCAGGCTTGCAGCAGCTGCTGGTCACAGCCCCAGCCAGGCAAGAAGCAAAGAGATTGGTCAGAAGTGGGACTGAGGCTATAACCCTCAAGGCCTGCTGGTTCCCAACACTCAGCCTCCAGCCAGATTCCTCCACCTCCCAAAACAGCACCAATGTCCAGAGGTCAAGTGTTCAAACACATGCACCTATGGAGACCTTTCACATTCAGGCTAGAGTCTGAAGACGGGCTAGAAAATCTATGAATGAGGGCAAGTGATGGAGGGGCTGAATTTATGTGGGACGTGGGGAGACTATGAGTAAAATAGGAAAAGAACACCAAGGGCTTGAAGTGTCTAAAATTCATGAGGTTGGTCACTTAGACTGCTGAGCCTTCCTGTGTGTGACAGACCTATTTTTCCTTTTTTCCGTTATTCTTGCTTTAAAAGATGGTTCAGCTTTTTGTGTTACATTCTGCTTGGTTTGTTAGACCATGTTTATAAACTGTGGCCACATTAGTGTTCCCCGGGAGCAAGCATACTGCAGATTGTGGAGCTCCACCCTAGGTTTGCTCTGACACAGATAGGGGATGAGGTTCAGCCTTGTTTTAATTAGTCCTCCAGGTGATTAGCTTCTCATGCCTGTGAGTGAGAAGCACTTGATCAGAAGATTCATCTTCAGATAAAACATATTAAGCCAATAGTGGTTAAAAGGCACTGTTTTGAAAAGCCTGCAGGCCCAGATTCAATTCCCAAACTGCCCATGTAAATAAGCCAGGAACAAAAAGTAGCACACATGCCTGGTGTTTGCAGTGGTAAGAGGTCCTGGCTCACTACCTCTGCCCCCATACACAGGACTAAATATGTAAATAGAGCTGGGTGTGATGGTGCAACCCTTTAATCTTAATCTCAGCACTCAGGAGGCACAGGTGAGGATCACCTTGAGTTCAAGGCCACCCTAAGACTACATACTGAATTCCAGGTCAGCCTGGGCTAGAGCCAGACCCTACCTTGACCCCCCCCCCAAAAAAAAAAGTGTAAATAGAGCCAGAGAAACGTGATGGTGATGTAGACGAGCAGTAGTTTAATGCATGAGGCCCTTGGTTTCTGTTCCCAGCACCATAACAAGCTGACAAAAAATAGAGTGTAAGACCAAAGAAATAAAAACAAAAGCAAGAAAAAGTAAGCAGTTACAGACAGGGCACATATTAGTCCAACTGTATCAATATTCACTAATTGTGAATGTCTTACAGCAGCCAAAAGACAGTGGTTGTTAGAAGAGATAAACAAGGCCCTGCTGTTTATCTGCTAAAGACTTGGTACTTTTTACTGTTTAATCAGCAACTTGTAACATACTCTATGTGTGTATGTGTCATAACATTGCCTTGAAAACCTGTGCTGTCCACTGTCATTACATGCACAAGACAGGCCTGTACATGTTGGACCTGCCACCATTCTGTCATGGATGATGGAGGGGAAAAAAACAAACAAACAAAAAAATCAAAGGCAGAAAAAGGGAGTAGTTGGAGAAAAAAGGGGAGCCTGGGAGGGGATTATTTATTTATTTGTTTGTTTTTTGAGGTAGGTCTCGCTGACCTGGAATTCACTATGTAATCTCAGGCTGGCCTTGAACTCACAGCGATCTACTGCCTCTGTCTCCCAACTGCTAGGATTAAAGGCATAAAGGCATGAGCCACCACGCCCAGCTGGGAGGGGGGATTATAATAAAAATATGTATGTATATGAAAATTGTCAATAAAAAGTTTATAAAAAATAATAAACAGGCCTTTTGGGCTCCTGCCATGAGAGAAAAAGAAGGAAAGAAGGGAGGGAGGGAGGGAAGAAGGAGAGAGAAAGAGAGAGAGAGAGAGAGAGAGAGAGAGAGAGAGAGAGAGAGAGAGAGAGAGAGAAAGCAAGCCTTTGCTGTGACAGTTTCAAGCAAATATCCAGGTAGTTAAATTATAGAGTTCAAGGGAAATGGCTATATTCTGTACCCAGTTATAAGTATAAACCACTTAATTCCTCCTTTAGAATTTTATAAGTAATTATTGAATGCTTATATGGCTTCTGACTTTTTAAAATAAAATAGCTTTATTGAAACAACTTGCATACTGGTACATTTACTTGTTTTAAGTATGAAATTAATCAATTTTTAATGTATGCACAAAGTTGTGCAGTCATTACTCTGATTTTAGGACACTGCTTTTTTAAAAAAGAAGTTGAAAGGTGAATTATATTGCCTGAGTTGTATAATAATTAGAAGTAAAAAGGTTATTTATCTAATTGTAATTCTAGAGGATTAAAGATATATACATATGAGGTAGTATTTTTAGCTAACTATAGTATATGGGTTTCTAAAACGCTAAAAGATGAAATTGTACTTGGTTCTGTCTTCCCTTTTCTTTATCTTCATGGGTCAGTCTTCTGATTCTTTAGATATGTTGGCAGCTCTCAATGCTTGCTACAGATAAGAAAGAGGATTTATTGGTGTATTGTCTACAGCTTCACCATCACTGATCACATACTTGTGTGGTTCTTCCTATGAGCTGGGTTATTTTTAGAAACTTCTACTTTATTATATTTATAGAGAGCTACGTGCCAGCTGTCATTTATTTCTACAGCATATTTTGAACCAGTGAGATAATTCTATTTCTCTAAATTAATTTTCTCACTAAGATGAGTAGAAAAATTTTGCTAAGCATAAAAACTTACAAAATAGAATAGCCTTTACTTACTACTTCTGGTTTCCTTTGTTTTGAAACTTACTGTTTTGAAATCTCAAGTCCAAGTGATTGCATTTGGATAATGGGGTTAGTAGATAAGTGTACTTTGTGCCTGCCTGCCTGCCTGCCTGCCTGCCTTCCTTCCTTCCTTCCTTCCTTCCTTCCTTCCTTCCTTCCTTCCTTCCTTCCTTCCTTCCTTCCTTCCTTCCTTCCTTCCGTCCGTCCGTCCGTCTGTCTTCCCTCGGCAAACTGCTGCTTATTCTTGAGAACTCAGCCTTGTTCATGTCAGGCAGAGCCTTTCCCCAGTCCTCTCCCTTCCAGTTCTTGTAGTCATGTGTTGCATTGGAATGAAGTGTGTTTCCTTTGTTTGGAGAGGAGCTCTGTGAGGATGGGCTTGCATCTATCTCTTTTCATATTGATGTTTCCCTAGTGCAGAATGAGTGAACTCACTGCCCCACATCTCTACTTCATTTGGGCGTCTGCTGTAGCTTTCCTGCTCTTTGTCCTCCCAGTGTCCACCTCTGGTAACATTTAAAGCTACAAGTGTGGTTGAAGTTATAAATCAAAACAACAAATGCAAACCAGGCGTGGTGGCACATGCCTTGAATTCCAGAGGCAGGGGTAGGAGGATTGCCAGGAGTTCAAGGCCAGCCTGAGACTAATTCTAGGTCAGTTTGGGCTAGAGCGAGACCCTACCTCAAAAAAAACAAAAAACCCAAAACAACAAATGCTAACATTTTCACTTGTAAAAAAAATGTGAATTTGTTGGTATGTGCTATTTTCAGCAGTATAAGCATATCTTATTGCAGGTTTCTCTTTACAAAGTTGTTTCGAGGGTTTAATGCAGCTAGCATTCCCAGTCTTTTTTGCAGTCATATGCCACCACCGAGAAGTGCATCTTTTCATAGAGTTATTCACATAACCTAAGACACATAGAATGTTGCTAGATGGTGTCATTTTGTGAAACCATCATTTGTGTATGAACTTGTACATGCAGCCCATTGTTGATAAAATGTGATGCCTAACTATATTAGACATGAAATAGTTACATAGAACCTCAAGTAGCGTTTCAGCTTGAAGCTTGAAATATTTTTTTCTGAAACACACACACACACACATACACACACACACTCCTTTACTTCCAGGATGGTGGATTTTACTCATCTATTTTATTGTAAAGACAGTTTTCAATGTTTTTAAATAAAAATGTGTCAGATTTCTTTATAATTTCTCATTGAGCATGAAGGGAGGGAGATAAAAGATAAAGTCTAGTAGCACTACCACACTTTTTAAGTCTTTTTAACCTCTGGAAATCATGATGTGCCAAATTAGCATAGCTTGACTTCTGCTGAAAGTGTGCTTGTTGACAGGACATTTAGCTGGGATCCTTCCTTAAGGCCTAACTTTGGGAGAGTACAGTTTCTTTTTTTGAAGCCATTTCCCAACAGTTTTAAGAGCAATGAAACACTTATGGGCTTTTAAATTTCATCAATAAATAATGATTCTATCTTTATGGGGTACAGTGTTATATTTCAGTACATGTATACATTATAGAATGAGCATATTGGTACAATTACACTGATAAATATTGGTGTGAAGAAACAACTAAAGTCTCTTCTTCTAGTTGGGCGTGGTGGCAGACCCCTGCGTTCTCAGCACATAGGATAGCTGAGGCAGGAGGTTATAGGTTTGAGGCTGTCCTGGGCTGCATTGTGAGTTCTCGGGCAGCTGGGGCTACATGGTAAGGCCCGTGTCTGGGGGTGAGAGTGTGACTCTCCTAACCATTTTGGAATAATGCATCATTTAGCTCTCTTCCTCTTGCTGTACAGTAGGTCATCAGAATTTACTCCTTGCTGAAACTCTGCCTTTTCCCATCTTTCCTTTCCTATCCCAATATTTCCAGTCACTTTTTGTTGTAGAAAATTATTTTTTTTGTCTACTCTCTTGTTCCCATAGGATTTTTAGAGTTTTAAAAACAGAACATAGACAACTCCAATCCAAGAGAGTTCCCTTTGCCTTGTGTGGTCGGCCACTCCCCCTCTGGCCCAGCACTGAATGCCAGTCTTCATGGGCTTCACTTCATGCTCTTCCTCTGAGGAGACTTACTTCAGGGAATGTGTGCCAGATGCTTCCAGCTTTCGTCTTGTCTGCAGTGGATAAGATTTGAATGCTGTGATGGAATCAAGATCATGCTTTCATTAAATAGCAGGTCTGGGTGTATGTAATGTGTATACTTCCTATCCCACCTTTGCTTCTACCTCACTTAAACCTGAGCTCTGCCCTGAATTGGAGGACCCAGCACTGCACTTTCTGAGCGTTATGATCCAGGCTTCTTAGTGGTATCCAGAGCCGATGGTCTCCCCAAAATGTAGCATCAGCTTTTGTCCTTTCCAGATCTGGCCTTACCCTTGATCCTCCTCGGAGTGACTTACTCTTCTGTTGGATGCCTGCACCTGAACTCCTTAGCCTTTATTGCCAACACCAATTCTCCACTGCTGTAACTACAGTATGTACCTTAATTGGCTGTTCCTAATCGGTTTCTTTAGGGCTTGTGTTTCATAAACACCGATTATCTTTTCACATAGTCTAAAGCAACTCATAAAAAAATTACAATAAATTATGAAAGGAAACATTTCTTCACTAAGATTAATGTAGCATGGGCATTTATAGAGGGACACTCAACCTCCTCGTGTATCTTCTGGTCTTTTGATGCTCTTGAGTTATTTTTCTTTATCCCTTTTTTGTTGTGTCTTATTTGTATCCTTTCCTCTCCTCTCTTAGTTTTTTTCTGTTTTTCACCATCATCTCCCCATTGTAAAAGAAAAAGTTTTTTCATATACCTTATAGAAGGTTTTGTCTGCTTTATTAGTTTGGAATCTCAGATGTAAATAGTTTGTGTTTTTTTATTGGATGGTTTCAAAACTTAGGTTATTAGAAAAGATGTGGTCAAGCTTTGATGTAAAAAGTTATGCAAAATCATTTAATATTGTGAGGTAGAGAAGGTGTGAGTCTGCAGGCAAGTTTATAGGATGAAAGGGTTGTACTGATGGTTAGCATGCTTATTGCAGTCCCTGCATGTAGGCTACCAATTCCAAACTGTGGAAGGTGGAGAAGAATTAAGCTGGTGGGGATTTCTGACTCCTAAAGTGAGATGTGAAATGTGGGCTCTGTATATTCAACCTATATGGATAGAAACATGAGTTATGTCCTATACTAAGATGTATAGGAAGTTCTCAACAGCTGCTTAGATGTGTGACAGCCCAGTAGGAACAGTTTGGGGGCTGCTTAGACGGCATTCTCCTGGAGGCAGATAAGGACCTAGAGAGTCATCGTCTGAAAACTAGCCTCTTTCACCAAGCAAACCACCCTGGTTTCACAGGAGATTGTTTGAGGATATAGTGAGCTGTGTTTATTTCTTAAGTACATAGTTGAGGTTATGTGTATTTGATATTTGTAGTAACTTAAAAAGATTAATGGGTTCTAGTGATTGTGGCAGATTAAGTAACAAGAATTATATGTTGGACATGTCTATTGTGGCTTCTTTAGATTGTACTTGTTCATTCCTGGAGTCCAAGTCTAAAACCATTACATCCAAGAATAGTCGGTGATGGAATCTTGTTTTCTATTGGCATTCACATTTTTTTCTCTCATTGTGAATCATAATGAAGTGTTTCTATTATAATACAATTAGAGTTAAAGGAGCTATCACAAATTAGCAGGAGGATGATTTAATAGTATTAGTACAATTGCTTGGACATTTTGCAGGAGGAAGGAAATGAATTCAGGGCCTCAACTCTTCAGCAGTCCCAGCAGAATTTCAGATACATAGATCACTCAGTGAAAACAAAAGTGGCATGATTAAAAAACTAGAATAAATATAAATGAACAGATGGAATGACAATTTTTCTTTTTTAAAACTTTATTACAACTTCCATACATATAGACAATGTACCGTGATCATAATCCTCTCCCTCTACCCTCCATTTTTTTCCTCTTGAATCCCCATCGACTGAATCCCTTCTTTTTTCCAACTAGTGCCCCTTCTATTTTGATGTCATCATTTTTTTTCTTCCTATTATACAGGCCTTGTGTAGGTATTATCAACCACTGTGAGGTCATGAATGAACTTTGTGTCTGATAGATAGCATTGTAAGCTCTCCTCTCATTCCTTTGGCTCTTTCTTTCTTCCACCTCTTCTGCAATGATCCCTGAGCATTGGAGGGTGTGATAGAGATGTCTCACTTTGTGCTCAACACTCCACTGTCACTTCTCCTTAGTACTTTGATGAGTTTTGAGTGTCCTCAAGTGGTCACTGCCATCTGAAAAGAGAAGCTCCTTTAACCATTAATATATGGGTATAAACAGATATTTACAGGACAATTTGGTGGGCATAATATATGCATTTAGCCAAACAACAGTAGTTGTTACTCACCTAGGATCTCCCAGCCGTAGGCTTTTGATTAGGTTTTCAGTACTGTTTATGGATTCCCTCCCATGGAGTGGGCCTCAAATTTAATCAGAGAGCAGTTGGTTTCCTCCATAACAAACATGCCCCCCCCCCATTGCACCAGTTGGTACATTGGCCTGTCTGGCCAGCTGTAGATTCACAGGGTCCTCTGTTGGTTAAGTCTTTTGATGACTTCTCTTCCCCAGCAGGCTGAATAGTTCTTTCTAGCATCATGATAGGTAGGCAATAGGAAGGAGGCTTCCAGCTCAGTTCCAGCTTGATTTCTCTGCAGCCCAAGCATGTAGAATCTTCAGCAATAAGGTCTTATCATCTAGTTCTGTTGGGCAACCAAGAGCCTTGGCAATAGCCTGTCATGTTTTGGGGGCATCAGAGACCTCTCTGACCTACAACTCACTGGCAGGTATCCTGTCCCTGGCATAACAATCTATGACTTCTGGGCACAACAGTATCCACGCCCACACGGTGCTTCTGCCCAAACTCTCTCTTTTTAACATGTACATTACTTCGCTACTGAAGAAATAGATTTCCTTATGGCTTATTTATAACATCTTTAATTTTGACAGACCTTCTCCCATCCTCTTACCCTGCAGACCTTCCCCTAATCCCACTAGATTTTCTTTGTTAAAAGTAGTAGAAGATACTTCAAACAAAAAATAGATTTTACTACTAAAAAAATAAGCCAGTTGTGGTACACATCTTTAATCCCAGCACTCGGGAGGCTCAGGTAGGAGGATTGCTGTGAACTAGAGGCCAGACCAGGACTAGAGGGTGAGTTTCGGGTCAGCCTGGATTGAAGTGAAACCCACCTCAAAAACAACAGCAACAATAAATAAATAAATAAAAACCCTACTTTTTAAAAAACTATTTCTTAACCCAAATTAAAGACAGGCCAGAAATACATTCGAAAGGTTCTTTTTTTAAAAAAAAATTATTTATTTCTTTGCAAGCAGAGAGAGACAGAGCACCAGGGCCTCCAACCACTTCAAATGAACTCCAGATGCATCTGGCTTTATGTGGGTACTGGAGAATTGAACCTGGGCCATTAGGCTTTGCAGGCAAGCTCCTTAACTGCTGAGCCATCTCTCTAGCCCTTGAAAGGTTTGTAACCATTAAAATGCTTAGGGTATACCCTTTCATGAATAAGTCACTTAAAAAATTATTGAGTTAAAGAAGAAAAAATGAAAAACACCACAGTGTAGGGCTAGGGAGATGGCTTAGCAGTTAAAGGTGAATGCTTTCAAAGTCTGCTGGCCCAGGTTTAATTCCCAGCATCCACATAAACCCTGCACATGTGGCTATGATTCTAACTGCCAAAGGGAGGTGGAGTCAGGAGAATCCAAAGCTTGCAGGCCAGCTAGTCTGACATTTGTGTGCAGTCTGGCAGTTCATGTGCAGAGGCAAGAGACCTGTCTCAAAGAAGGTGGAGCACAGACACCTTGGCGTAGTCCTCTGACCTCCACATGTGGCCCACATGGCCCATACACACACACTATAGAGACATCCCAGTCTTGGAAAAGGAGACCAAAAGGAAACAACAAGTGTTGCTTTCAGAACCGATGAGCATGGCTTTCAAAATAATTATTTACAAAAGTAAAAATATAAGACTGATTTGCTTTAATATTGAAATGATTTATTAAAATATATATACACACAAATGTATGTGTATAAATAAAAGAAAATACACCAGAAGTTAGCAGATGCTAACTTGACTGGGTGTGTTTTTGGTTTAATTTTTTTTAATACTTTTGTATTTCTCAAGCGTCAAGTTGAGCTGCCAGTAAATTAACTTTGTGTCAAACAAAACACACCTTGCAGTAAGTCCAGACACTCACAATACAGCACCCTCAGTGTCCAGCTGTATCAAAAATTCCTAAACAAAGAAGCAGCAGGAAGGTGAGAAGAAAACTATAGGTGCACACCCAGAAGTCACACAAACTGGAGCTAGCAGTGGATGTTTAATCGTTAACTTTATTAGATTGAATAAACTGACTTCTGTCAGAAATAATGAATGCTGGAAATATGGGAATGTCCACTGAAAGTGTCGACTCTTATAAAGTAACTAGCATTGTAAATCTATCAAAACGACTTTCAGAAATGTCATTGTAGTTGACATCTCAGGAGTGAGTGCTGAGAGCATTCATCATCATTAGACTTTCACTAGAAACTGATACCAGTGAGAAACTCAGATTAAAGGTATAAAGAAGGCCAGGATGGTCTCTCTTAGGTAAATATAAGTTACTTTTCTTTCCTTATTTCTTGTTTTCTGTAAGAGATAGTTTCCTGCTTAATTGAAAAATGTTAACAATATATTGTGGGTTTATGGCATAAAAAACTATCATAGCACAAAAAATTGAGGTGGATAGTTACAGGACTATATGCTAATTTTAGGTAGCTTGTGATAGACTAAGGTTATATATTTAATCCCCAAAACAGTCATCAAAGTGACTGGCTAATAGATAGGCCAGTAAATATGGTAAAATGGAATACTAAGAAAATGTCAAACAAATCAAAAAGAAGACAGATTAACAATGGAACAAAACAGTGGTAGATTAACAAGCAAGTAGGGTGGTAAAATCAAACCACATTAATAACTATTTTAGTTGTAAGTTATATGGCAGAAATTTTCAGACTGGTTAAGAAAGCAAGACCTACCTAATTCTACACTGTTGACAAGAGATTCAAGATACACAGATTGATGTGGCAGGAAGGAAAGGACACCTCTACTATTAGGAAGCTGAGTGACTTCCTGTCAGACACAGAAGTCTGCAGGTCACAGTACTACCAGTGACAGAGCAGTACTGTACCTCATGATGATAAAATTACCAGTTCATCAAAAAGATGTAAAATCCTAACTATGAATTGTATCTAATGAAACCAAAACTGATTGAAAGTTAATTTTGGAGTCTTAATATCTAAGGAATTATTACAATTTAACTTTTTAATGATAGCTTCCATAATCATAGACCATAACCATTACGATTCCCTCCCCATCCTTCCCCATATCTCTTCCCCCTCTCAATTAGTCTCAGATTTGTTTCGGTGTCATCATCTTTTCCTCCCATAATGTGTGGCTCTGTGAATCATGAATATCAAGGCCATTTTGTGTCTGGAAGTTGGTGTTGTAAGCAGTTCTACCCTTCCTTTGGCCAATTTAGCTTTTAATAACAAACATCAGAAGTGCTGTGTTACTAACATTTTTTTCTCCCAGAGAAATCTTACCTTCTAATTTACATGAACCAAGTCAAGGGACTCATTTACTTTCATTCAATCTCCGCGTGAGTGTGTACACTTAATCTTTCATTGTGCAGTCAGGTCTCTGTGTTGTCTGGTGCAGGGATAGTAGGGGTATGGACTAGATTTGAGTTCTGGTTGCTCTCCTAGTTCTGTGGGTAAGCATATGACTAAACACACTGCATTAGTGCCAGTGTACAACAAAACAACTATCTGGAATGGTTTTTGTTTTATTTTTGCTTGGTTATTTTCTTTGGGTGGAGATAAGTGCCTTCTGTTGCTCACTACCCACACACTATTAAAGCTGTTTCCACACTTCCTTCCCAAATAGAGAATAACATACTTTGTCTCCCCTCTCTGCTGCGAAGGCCCCCTGCTGTGCAGTCTTACTTCATGCTCACGTGATTTTTCCAGTCTTCTGGGTCACTGGCCTGCTGTTTCCCATCACCAATGCTGGCTAGTGCTGGCTGGTGCTGGAGAATGAAGTTAAAGTGTAAGCCATGATAAACTGGATCACTTGTGAGCAATTTATAAAGCTATTTTGGTATTCATACCTGAATATGATGTAGCAAGATAATCATTACACCTCTCCTTAAAATTAAAGCTATTATAATACTTAATGTTTTTTAACTTTTCTTTAAATTTTATTTATTTGTGAACAGAGAGAAAGAAGGGGAGAGAGAAATAGAGAGTATGGGTTGCTGGGCCTCTTGCCACTGCAAATAAACTGCAGTTGCATGCGCCACTTTGTGCATCTGGCTTTACATGGGTACTGGGAATTGAACCCTGGCCAGCAGGCTTTGCCAGCAAGTGCCTTTAATCACTGAGCCATCTCCCTAGTCCTATTTTTTAACTTTATACTGACAACCTACATACAGATACAGTGTACTTTGATCATAATTCCCTCCCACCATCTTCCTTTGTGCCTCCCTTCCCTATCTCCCTCTACTGAACCCCTATCTCCTCTTCTCCTTTGATATCTTTTTTTTTTCTTTTTGCCCTCATATTATGTAAGTCAGGTAACATCAGCACTGAGATCATGAACAGTAACCACGTTGTGTCTGGAAGACAGCATTCCCAAGCACTTCTTCCCATCCTTTGATTTTTTATATTCTTTCCAAACCTCTTCTGCTGTGCTCCCTGAGCCTTGGAGGAGGTGATGGAGAACGTCTCAGTGCTGGCACTCCACTGTCTCTTCTTCTCAGCACAGTGATGAGTTTTGAGTGTCCCCAGCAGTTACCCTCATATGAAAAGAGAAGCGTCTCTAACTGGAAGTGAGAGCAGCACTAATAAACATAAATATTTACAGAGCAGTTCGATGGGCATAATATATGCATTTAGCTAGACAGTAGTTGTAGCTTCTCCCTAGGGCTTATGACTTCCCCAGGTATTGGTTTTTGATAGGCTTTTTGTACCAGGCAAATTCCCTTCTATGCAGTGGGCCTCAAATCTAATCAGAGAGCAGTTGGTTTTCCCCATAACAGGCATGTCACCATTGCACCACCATTGCCTGGCTAGCCAGGTGTGAAGCTTGCAATGTCCACTGCTGATGAAGCCTGTGGATGACTTTTTTCTTCAAATAGGCTGCAAAGCACTTTTAGCACTATTGATAGTCAACAGGAAGGACGCTTCCAGCTCAGCTCTAGCTTGATTTCTGCTAAATGTTCTATAGCTAAAGTATGTGGTATCTTGACTAATAGATTCTTACCATATTGTTTTGGTGGTACAGAGCCTTGGCAGTAGCCTGTGTAAACTAATTTTTACATATCATGCAGTTGAGCTAGTGGGCACTCTAACATTCTAACTTGTGTTCAAGTTACATGGACACTGACAACTTAAAATGCTTAATGGAAAAGATGTGTGTATATTGTGAAGGGTGCTTAATGCATCAAGAATTTCCAATAGAACAGTCTGTGCATCTGCATGATAGCAAGGAGTAACAAAGAGCACATGGCATTTCTTTAGGTAGTCGTCCTGGACTCAAAGCAAGAGCCTCATGGAGGGAAAAAGCAGGGAGAGGGCCTATGACAGAGAAGCTGGAACAGCCGCTTTCAACACACTCATCTAAATTTGTCCTGGTTGAAGACATTCTTGAGGAGCTGCAGAGATGGCTCAGTGGTTAAAGGTACTTGCTTGCAAAGCCTGAAGGCCTGGGTTCAGTTCTCCAGCCACTCACATAAAGTTGGACAGGCATTTGTTTACAGTGGCAAGAGATGCTGGTATGTGTGCGTGTGCACACACACAATAATAATTTTTTAAAAAGACATTTTTAAGATAATTAGGGAAAATGTATGTGGACTACATAGTAAATTATATTGTAGACTTATTGATTTTCTTAGGTGACACAATACAATTGTGTTTATTTAGAAAATTTTGCTTATTTTGAGATGCATATTGCCTCTTTATTCTTAGGAGAATTATGTCTGCGTCTTTATTATTTTTAAAAATATTTTTATTTATTTGTAAGCAGAGACAGGAAACAGACAGAATGGGCATGGCAGGGCCGCCGGGCACTGCAATTGAACTCCAGATGCATGTGCCACTTTGTGCATCTGGCTTTACGTGGGTACTGGGGAGTCGAACCTGGGTCCTTAGGCTTTTCAGGCAAGTGCCTTAACTATTTAGCTATCTCTCCAGCCCTGCATCTTACTTTAAATGGCACTCCAGAATGCATGTAGTATGTATATGTGTCAAAAGAATACATTTGGCAAATAATGGTGAATAAAAGTGAAGTGTATACAGTTTTTAGTTATATTCTTTTTAAAAATTATTTCAACTGTTTTTACAATAAAATTTTGGAGAATACCTCCACACAGTTGTCACTTTAAAAAATAAGGTGGAGACAGGTAGATCTTTGGGGCTTGGTGGCCAGCCAGTCTAGCCTAATTGGTGAGCTCCTGGTGAATGAGAGACCCTGTCTCAAAGAGATGAACAGTATGCCTGTCAGGATAACATACAAACTTGTCCCCTGGCCTCTACAGGCATGCCCCTACAAAATATCTCCCCACCCCCCACCCCCCAAAAAAAAACACCACACAAACCAAAAATCTTTTCTAAAAAGAGAATATGGTAAAAATTAGACAATACTAGCAATTAGATGATAATGCAAAGGTTCCATATCAGAACTTTCAGGTGTAGCTAACTGGTACTTGTGGGTTTTGTTGGGAGAGGGGATAAAAATTAGTGCAGCAAACTTTAAATCTAAGCTAATAATAATGAAAGAAAATAGAAGGTAAGATGTGGAAAATTAAAATTTGATATGATCAATGGCATCTGATTTGGTTTCTTTGTAAACGCCTATTAAATGTTTAAGGCTCAGGAATGATGGTCAAGAAACAGGTAGAGGCAATTCTTTCTTGAGAAGCCAGTGTCCTATGGGGCCTATACTGTTGTTCTCTTGTCTCTCCCTCATGCTTAAATCTACACTGAAACATTTTTTAATAGTCAACTTTGCTAAAGAAAGTTTAAGTTTATATAGATAATATTTAAAATAAAAAGTGTGACCTAGCTAGATGCAAGAGATAAAAAAAAAACAACTATCAGCAGCTTGGTGCCAATAAATAAATAATATTCCGAGAGTGCTTAAACTTCTTGTTATAGAAAACCCAATTCTGGGGCTGGTGATACAGCTGAGCGGCAGAGTTGACTTGGCCTGGCTTTGATCCCCAGCACTGCAGATTGAAAGCCCGGTATTAGCTGTGAGGGAAATGGAATCAGCTGTTCAAAAACAAAACACCAGTCCTAGTGGTTATCATAAGTGAAGTCACCAAATATTAAAAGAGTAGGTAATTCCAGTCTCACATTGACTGAATATTAGAACAGGAAATTATCTGTAGTAGTTTAAAATTGTAATTACAAATTCCTTTCATGGAGGTGAGACCTTAGAAGTGTGGGCTGGACCTAATGATTCCATTTGAGTGGAAAAGGAAGGAGGGAAGTGGTGTACGGAAGATAGGCAGGGCTTCTCTGGTGTGTGCTCTCTCGTGTTGCTGGTTCTGGAAGGGGCACTTGAGAACCCTGAGAGAGGCCTCTGTGCAAGCGAGGCTGTCTGCCTGGAGACATGTGCCTGAGCCATCTTGGAAGTAGATACCACAGCTCCTGCTGGCATTGTGACTGAAACATCACGAGGAACCCTTAGGCAGAACTCACCTAGCTAAGCAACTCAAGGTCTGGACAAGCAGAAACAAACCTAGGTAGCAATATTTGTTGGTTGAAACCAGTAAGTTTTAGGATCAGCTTATTACATAGCCATAGAAAAGTAATAAACATTCCCACTGTGGTTTAGATATGAAACTCCCCCTAGAAGGCTCATGTGTTGGAGACTTGGTCCCCAGCTGAGAGGTGATGAATTGTGAGAGCAAGCTCTGACTTCATTAGCACTAGGAAGGTGAGCCTGCTTTGAGGAAGTAGTTGGGGCTGTGTTTCTGGAAGATTATCATGTTCCTGTCTCATCTTCCTCCTTGGATAGCTGCCTCATGAGGTGAGCAGCCGTGCTCCATCGTGGCTCCCTCTCACATTCTCATCACCTCAGGTCTAAAGCATGGAGCCAGCCGGCCACCAACTAAGCCAGATTAAAAGCCCTTTCCTTTATGAATTATTCCTCTCAGGTATTTGTCATGGTAATGAAACACTAACAACAGTCATTTGGCAAAACTAATATAATCTTGGCATCCAGTTAGGACAAAAGATTGGCCTTTATTTTTACTATCTTTCTCATAAACACAGACTGAATCCAGAGCAAAAGGAAAAAAAAAAAAGAAACAACTTTAATCCCAGCACTCTGGAGGCACAGGTAGAAGGATCACTGTGAGTTCGAGGCTAGCCTGAGACTACATAATGAATTCCAGGTCAACCTGAGCTAGCGCAAGACCCTACCTTGAAAAACCAAGAGAGAAAAAAAAAAAAAGAGAGAATCAAATTGAAGCAAAAAAAAAAATTTGAAAAAGATAATACATTTTAGCCAACTCAAATTTATTACAGAAGTCGAGTTGATTCATTAGAAAATCTATTCATGTAACTTACCATCTGAACATATGAAGGAATATAAATTATACCAATTGATGCAGAAAAAATTTTAATAATATTCAGTATCTTAGCAAAAAGACTGCTAGGTGTAGTTCTCTGATTAATTGTCCAAGTTAGCAGCAATTCACTCTTTGTTGCTAATGGTGTCCCATGACACAAGCCTACCACTTTGTGTAACCATTCACTCACTGAAGCATGTTTGGGTCCATTCTAGTTTTGAGCTTTTAGTAAAAGGCTGCTGTATGCATTTGTATACATAATTTTGTGTAAAAAAGAAACCTTATTTCTCTGGGCTACATGCCCAAGTATTGATGTCTGATCTATGACAATGTCTAATGTGCCAGGTTTTCTACACCCTTGCCAGTGTTGCTGTTGGCACTCTCTACTTGTGGCTATTCTTGTGTTTGTGTATTGCTGGTTCATTTATCAGTTTCAGATTTACAACAACACTGAGTGGAAGCAAAGATGTTACATGTGGCTTCTGCCTTGGAATATGTATAGCTTCCTCCATTATCAACACCCTGCTAGAGTGTTGTCCCACACATTGTAGGCTTGCTCTGACTGATATTGTGCACTGTCCAGGGTAGGACAGGTGTGCAAGGACATGTATCCGTGCGGAGGAGTCTCTCTGCCCTGTCTGTACATCTTTTTCTCCCTGACCCTTGACAGCCCTGGGCTTTTTAATGTCTTCATGTTTTACCTTTGCCAGAATGTCAGTGGTTGCAATCTTGCGATGTGTGCTGTCTTCAGACTTAGTGTGTGCATTGAGGGATACTCCTCCATGTCTCTGGTGGCTTGTAAAGCTCATTTCTTCTCAGTGACTGAGTGACATTCCATTGACAGACCCACACACCATGTATTTATCCAATCACCTACTGAATGGCATTTTTATTGCTTCCAATTTTTAGCTATTATGAATAAAGCTGCTATAAACACACGTGTGCAGGTTTTTGTGTAAGCATATGTTATCACCTTCTTTGGAAAAAAGCCAAGGAGCACAATTGCTAGAACATATGTTAAGAATATGCTCAGCAGGGAACTGCCAGCATTTCTTCCAAGAGGTTCCACATTCTCCCAGCAGTGAGAGGTTCTGCATTTGGCTTTGGATGTTGTCCGGCTGCTGGACTTTGGAAATTGCAGGCACACACAACTGTCTTTATTAGTGCTTTAGTTCACATTTCTCTAATGATACTGAAGCTGCAGAAAACAAAACTCAGATAAGGGGATGGCTACTGTATAAATTTATTCTTCTGATCAGTATTAGCATGCTATATTTCTTTGAGCCCTTATATTTTGAATACTTATGTTTCCTTATTTTTCAAGTTCCTTCCTTCCTCCCACCCCTGCTGGACTGCAGAGCCAGAATAGCTTTGATGGGTGAGAGTTAGACTAAAGTGGGATTCCTATAGACAGTTTTTTTTGAGTCTTGTTTTTTATATCTGCCATGTATGTATGAATGTATATATGTATGCATGCCATCAGGAACGCACACCATCAATGCTTTTTGAGGAGACAGAGTTCTTGTTTGCCTCAAGCTCTTCCAGTAGGCTGAACTGTCCAGTGAGCCCAGGGTCCTGCTTATCTCTTGCTCTGGCACTTGGATTACAAACTCACACCACCATGCCTACCTCTCTCTTTTTTAGAAAACAAAGCAAAACCAAACCAAACCAGAGGTTCTCGGGATCAATGCAAGGTCCTCATGTTTGCATTGCAAGCTCTTACTGAATGAACTATATACTCAGTCCTAGAACCTGTTAATGTGTCTTTCAGACCACTGGCTTCTGTGTTGGAGTGATGCTTGCCAGGCTCTCTGTTTGTCAGCCCTGTTCTTTGTTCTGTGTCTTCTAGTTCCGCCTTCTGAGCTTTGCACTGAGCATTTTCTGGGATCCCATCTGCTCTCCTTTTTTAGCTAATTAGTTCTCCCTTTAAACCTTTTCTAGTGCTGGTGTTTTGTCTAGTGATAAGTTCAGATAAAGCTCCCAGGTTGGACTGTGATTAACTAGTTTCTCTTCAGTATGGAACTTGTTAAGAACAAAATACTGAAAGTGATTCCTTTCCCTCTTCTCCTACTGAGTGAGTTACAAGGGGATTTTTCTCTCCTATTCACTGAGAAATTTGGTTGAACTCCTGGAGATTAAGCTCTGGAGTGTATGGAGGGCTCCAGTGGCTGTTGTCCTGAGTTCCTCCCAGCTGCCCACCCTGAGCAGTACTTCATGCATCACCTCCAAGGCCTCTCAGAGGTTTTGCTCTGTTAAGCTACAGTTTTCTAGGTTTGCCCATCCGTTACTCCAGTTGCACGAAACTGATTTGTCTGTGACCTCTCCTCCCTCATGGATTTAAGATACTGAAGCATTCCTGGTATCTCTTAGCTCTTTCCATGCCTAACCAGAAACTATAAACCTAGCTTTTTTTTTTTTTTTCTAGCTTTTTGCAAAAGAAAGCCTTGCTTTTTAGCTTTTCTCTTCAGGATACTTTTGATGTCAGGCCTAAGAGCTGCCTGACCCCGAGATAGATCTGAAAGATTTTTCTCTTGCTTGTCCTGCTAAAGGTTTTATAGTTTTTGTTTTGATCCATTTTGAGTTAATGCTAATAAGGTGTGAGATATAACTTAAAGTTCATTTTTAAATATGTTCAATTATAGTGAAATGTATATGACAATACTTGCTAGTGTAACTGTTTTCAAGAGTGCAATTGAGTGGCATTAAGAACATTCATATATGGTACAGCCTTCAACACCACCAGTCACAGAAGTCATCCCATCCTGTCCCTCCCTAGCCCCACCTTCTTCCGTCCTTGGTACCCATAGTTCTTTCTCACTCTGTGAGTCTGACTCTATTGTTCCTGACATGTGCAATTGCAGTTTTTGTCCTTTGGTGAGTGGCTTATTTCAAATTAAGCACATCCTCATGTGAACACGTGTCAGAATTTCTTGCTGTTTAAGGCTGGAGAGGATTCTGTTTGGATTTGTGCTGTGTTTTGTGCTCATTCCCCCGTTGATAGACATTGGGGTCACTTTATGAGTGGTGTGCTCTGAACATGGGTGTCAAGTGTCAGTTTGAGTCCTTGCTTCAGTTGCTGCGGGTAGGTATTCAGAAGTGGAACTGCTGAAGTGTATGGTAATTTTATGTTTAATATATAGATGTGCATTTGCCACAATAGCACTTGTTGAAAAGGCTCTCTTTCCTCCATTGAATTGTAGCTGCACCTTTGTTGGAAATCACTGGAGTGTGGTGTAGTGGCTGAATTTCCAGGTTCTCTATCTTGTTCCACTGATGTGTATTTCTGTCACCTGTCAATACTTCATTAAATGACCCAGAGAGTTTTCCTTCATTGACTTTCTAGAAAGAAATGCATTCAGTTGGCATTAGTTCTTAAACATGTGGTACAATAAGAGTAAAGGAATAAGTCACAAACTGACAGAAGAGAATTGAATATAATTTTAAAAGATTAATATATCAACTATATAGACATCCTACAGTTTACTGAGAGAGAAACAAGCAAATAGAAACTTGGGGAAAAAAATAAGGTATCATAACAAATAAAATCATCAGAGCTGTTTAAACTTGCTCAGACCTGCTAGTTCTTAGGGAAAGGCAAATTAAGATGTTTCATTCCCAGTAGAGTTTGAAGGGAAGGTCTCCTGCGACTGTAGGGTAACAACTGTGAAGATTGTCCAGGGTCGTCTGCTCACAGCTTCAAGTACGTTCTCTCTTCTCTGACCTTATTGAACATACCTTTACTCTGGGTAAGGAGTTGGAGAGAGCAGAGCCATGCTGTGGCATAGGCCCTTATTGATAGTTCACTGGCCTTCTGTGTGAGTGTGAACACCTGAAATATGTCAGTCAATCAAATTGAAATGTGTTGTAAATGAAAATACATGCTAGACTTCAGACACTCAGTTTCAAACAGGAATCTAAAATATCAAAACTGATTGTATTGATTATATATTGAAATGGTAATATCTTAATAATAAAAGATTATGTTAAAATAATTTTTGTTATTATTTTGGGGTTTCAGTTTTTTTTCTTCTGCTTCTCATTGTCACTAGTTGGTATTTAAGATTTCTTTTTTTTTTTTTTTTTTTTTTTTTTTCAAGGTAGGGTCTTGCTCTAGTCCAGGCTGACCTGGAATTCACTCTGTAGTCTCAGGGTGGCCTTGAACTCACGGTGATCCTCCTACCTCTGCCTCCCGAGTGCTGGGATTAAAGGCGTGCGCCACCACGCCTGGCCTGGTATTTAAGATTTCTTATGTGGCCTGTATTACTTTCCTCATTTACAGTGAGATGATAGGTACAGTTATCATGAACTGATAGGTCTCGGACTGAACCTTAAAGCTTTTTGCCTTTTCTCTTGGTTTTGTGCACACACCTTGTATATGTGTGATTCTTTGTCCTATATGTCCCTCTGAAGTACCCCAAGGAGAAATCTCTACCAGCATGGACTAATATTATAGGCTGGAATACCTAGGCCTTTCTAAGAATATTCTCAGGAAAGCACCCCCTTTTCCACTGGCCACCACTCTACTTCTCTGCAGTGCTACAGACTAAACTCAGGTTTTTCACACACTAGACAAGGACTGAGCAACTCAGACCCCTAGCTGCCTTTAACTATATCAGCCTTTTCATCCCCAAAGTATCATTTGAACAGGGAGGAGATTAATTTTCAATTCTTTGATCTCCTTAGGTAGCCTTCTACTTCTAGACTTAAACATGTTTTAGGTCAGGCGCTTCATTTTGGTTCTCTGAATCTCTTCCATCCATCCACCCAGTATTCCACTTTGGTTCTCTGAATCTTTCCCTCCCTTCCAGCCTCCCAGCTTCCCACCCTCCCTCCCTTCCTCCCTCCCTTCCTCCCTCCCTCTCTTGTTAGACTGACTGACCAGCCAGCCCCAGAAATCTTCCTGTCTCCCCTCAATATCCCCCTGCTCAGCACTGGGATTACAGGGTGCATAGCCACACACAATGTTTTACATTGGTGCTGGGAAATTGAACTCAGGTCCTCACCCTTGTGTACCAAGTGCGCTTACCCACTGAGCCATTCCCCACTAAACCATTTCCCAGCCCCCAAATCTTGTGTAAGAGAGAATTTTAATATTAACTATTGGTTTTTATCTTTTTCATCCAGAGAAACATACTGTGGTTCCTGGGTTTAAGTGGAGGAAAATTGGACAGGGACATGAATAACTTCATTTCTTTTCTTTTCTTCTTTTTTCTTTTTTTTTGATCAAATACTGAAATACCAAACACTTTACTATAGTAATAAATTCTAGAAAAGAGTAGTAACTCATGTCTCAAAAATACACCTAAAGGCCATTTCAGTTGCAGTGTTAAGAAATGTCCTTGTCTGAGTCCACATGATGCACTAGCACTTGAGACATCATTGCTGGCTCTACTGCCTCAGAGAGGCTCATTCTCACGTGGCCTTTTGTAGCATTCCAATTTTGGTTTCCTCCTCTCGTGATCTCCAGTAAGCCTCTGATAACATTGGTGTTTTTCAGTTGAGAAAGATTTGTCATACCTAGCACATCGCCTGTGGATGACACCTACGTTTATTCTTGCTTGTTTGTTTCTGTGTTGAGGTCTGCCTTACTTCTGACGCAGCTTTCTCCTATTGAAGCACAGAAGATGCTAAGCTGCGTGGCTGTTGAGCTGGTGTTTTCATTCTGCACTAGGGAAAGGAGGTATTTGCCTCGTGGGGCTATCAAATGACATCCAATCCTATGTTTTACTTTGCTTTCAAACATATATGTTTATTATAACATTTAAGTACTAACAAAAAGTGCAGAGAGTTTTGTTAAAGCTTCAAAAGAAAGCAAAACCTCAAAATCTTCTTTTAGAAAAAACTAAAATAGCCATCCTTATACAGTGGTCTCTGCACAGGCACCTGCCTTGTGATTCACCCAGGTTTTGTGGGGTGTGCCAGTTGTGAGTGGCACACCTGGTTGGAACTTGCAGCGTCAGCGCTGGTGGGCTTGACACTCATCAGCCTGGAAGCTTCCATTCACCATTTTCTTGGTGGGTTTGTGGAGAAGGAACTCCCCAAATCAGGACACTGCACAGAGTGCTCATCTTGATAAAAGTCCAGTATACAATAGAGACACCGTTACCAAGTGGAGCGGTGGCATTTGTACTGGGTAATGTGGTCTTGCACATATCATTTTCCTTCTTTGGTTTTTATATCTGTAAATGAAAGGTTTAGTTTTGATTTAGTTCCTGTTAGTATTTAATAACAATCTGGGGGGCTGGAGAGATGGTTCAGTCGTTAAGGCATTTGCCTGCAAAGCAGAAGGGCCCGAGTTTGATTCCCCAGGACCCACATCAAGCCAGATGTGCAAGGGGGAGCATGTGTCGAGTTCATTAGCAGTGGCTGGAAGCCCTGGCATCATGCTCGTTCTTTCTCTCTCTCTCTCTCTCTCTCTCTCTCTCTCTCTCTCTCTCTTTCTCTCTCTCTCAAATAAATAAATAATATAAAAAAAACAATCTGGGGCTGGAGAGATGACTTAGGGGTTAAAGGTGCTTGCTTGCAAAACCTGGTGGCCCAGGTTCAAATCCCCAGTACCTATGTAAAGCCAGGTACACAAAATAGCGACTGTCTGGAGTTCCTTTGAAGTGGCAGGAGCCCTCCCCCAAACACCTCTTTCTCTGCTTGCAAATTAATAAATATATTAAAAATTTTTTATTTACTTATTTGTAAGCAGAGAGAGAGAGAGAGAGAGAGAGAGAGAGAGAGAAGAGAAGAGAGAGACAGACCTAGAGAATGGGTGTGCCAGGACCTCCAGCCACTGTAAATAGACTCTAGATGTATGTGCCATTCCGTGTATCTGGCTTTACTTGGGTCCTACGGAATTGAACCCAGTCGTTAGGTGGTACAAGCAAGCACCTTAACCATTGAGCCATCTCTCAGCCCCTACAGTATATTTTTAAAAGGAATCTATTACATACTTGCTGTTGCATTATGGCTATTTTATGATTCATCATGTTTAATCTTTAGTAAAAACTCTGGAAGAAGTGTAGTACATAGAAATAAATGGTCCATGTAAGTAAAACGCTGATAGCTAGGAGTTACAGAATCAGAATTCTTCTGTTCAAAGGATATGGTGCTTGTTTCCATATATATATAAAATGATCTTACCAGACAGATTTAACCAAAGATTTCTTTTTGACTTCACGAAGTCATACATACATATGTATGTGTTTCTATTATATATTTAACTGCACATTCGAATCCTGTTGACACTTTCATTATTATTAACCTGAAAGTGTTTGCACTGAAAGAAACAAGGGAAATACTTAGATTGATTAGCTAAAGAGAGCAGCCAGGTTTGTTCAGCATCCTTCTTCCTAAAATACAGGTTTTTATATTCCTTTTAGAGCAGACGAGCTCTTTGTAAATAAATATTATAATGGCACAATTCAGCATTCGGAGTAGCCACAATCACAAAATGAAAGATACTGTATATGTAAGGACACAGAAAAGGAAAAAACTGAGGAGAATGTAAAAATGAGTTAACGTAGTCAAAACCTGAAAGCATTATTTCACTCTTTCTGACCATACCATGCCTGCATGGTAAACCTGGAGCTACAGTGGCACCGTTACCTGCAACATGCCTAGGAAAGTTTGGAGCTCCAGTTAACATCAGGTTTTGAGGTCTCAAACCATCTCTTGCCTGTGGGACCTACATGTCTGATGTGCTTCTTAAACGTTTTCCCCATTTGAAACCTCGTTATGCAGAATTCCAAATCCACACAAAAGGAAAGAAGATTGATGGCCTTCATGTCTGTTCTTCAGTTCTGACAATTGGGTTCATAGCTAGTCACCTCACCCATTCTTTATCAGTTTATTGAGGGAAGTTGAGGTATCATATTTCATCTGTAAACAAATATAACTATATAGTACTGAAAATAGTAGTGCTTTCTTATTAGTAGGTATAATGAGACCAATTTCTGCATAAGTCATGTTTTACTTTGGATTTTACATTCTTGAATGGTCCCTTTTAGATAATGGTCATCACCAAGGAATGAGATTGGAGAATTCATGCAGGTTTCAGTTTTATCTGTAAAGTAGCAGTAGCAGCCATGTGGGGGTTACTCTTTCTTGATTTTCCCATGTCTTTGGAACTTGGTAATGATTCTAAAAAGTAAGAACAAGGAAATGCTGAGTCAGTAAATGAAAGAAACTCCATCACTTCGAAGTTGGAATTTCTTTTTTATTGCAGTGATAGACAATCAGGTCACAAATTACCTGGTGATAGGATTTCATTCTTTTGATGAAAACAGAGCAACAGAATTGATTTACTAGAAAATTCACAATCCTTTTAACATTCAGTGTCAAAAGCAAAGCTTCACTTTCCATTCCTAAAAAAGTGTGAACTTCTGAAATGACTCATGTAGGCCATTCTTTTCATATTTGGGGGAACTTCTTAGCCATGGTTCAGCACATACCTTGTGAGATTGTTATTTTCAGTCTAGAGGTGTGCCTCTCAGCTAGGAACACATGGAAATCTGTGAGGCAGTGTCTGAGAAGTGCCCTGGCCATCCAGACCATCAGTATCCCACTGAGAATCACAGGATAGTAGGTTAACTTCCTCCACTGTACAGTACAGTATTGAGAAATGTGGCATTGGGCAATTTTGTGGTGTGCTCATCACAGTATACTTAAATCAATTAAGGTGGATACCATGTCACCAGCCAATGTAATTTTGTAGGACAAGGTCATCATTATATAACATACGGCTGTAGATTCCCAAATGTTAATAGTAAACAAAACCCAAAAACTATGGCTATTTTAAAAGCAATTTCAGTTACAAAAAGAAGTAGAATTGGTGCTTAAGATTCTGTTTGTTAGCTATGAGAAGTATACAAATGAGGTTTTAGTTTTATGATTCTAACTACTTTTTTTTCAAACTACTTTTTATTGAGGCAAAATTAATCTAATAAAAATTATTTAAAGTGTGCTATGGCTGTGTAACTATGAATTCTGGTTCTAATCAAAGCACACTGTTTCACTCCCTGTTTTTCTCTCTCTCCCCAAGGCTCACACACCATCAGCCTGCTTTCTGTCTTTGGATGTAGCTACTCTGTATATTTCATAACCATGTAATCCATACAATGGCTTTTTTATGTTTTCCTTTTACCTAGCATAAAGTTCTTTTTATTTATTAACTACTTATTTTCACACAGAGAAAGGGACAATGAATGGGCATGCCAGGACCTCTTGCCACTGCAAACGAATTCCAGATACATCTGCCACTTTGTGCATCTGGCTTTATGTGGGTGCTGGGGATTAGAACCTAGGCCATCAGGCTTTGCAAACCAAGTACCTTTAACTGCTGAGCCATTTCTCCAGTCAATTGCATGAAGTTTTTAATTTCATCCATGTTGTGGCAAGTATTAGCATTTAAATCCTCTATAGTCAAACAATATTTCATTGTGATAATTTTCATCTCTTTGTTCATCCATTCATTGATGTCTCTGTGGATTGTTTTTGGCTTCTAGGATCTTATGAATAGTGCTGCTGTAAGCATTTGTATGGAAGTCTCTGTGCGAGCACCTTTTTCATTTCTTCCAGCCCACATCCAGGAGTAGAAGGACTTGTTGGACCTCTACTTATCCTATGCTGACCTCTTTGAGGAAATACTGCTCTTGTTCAGAGCAGAGTACGTGGTAACAATCTGAAACCCAAAACTTCAGTGCATAACCAGTTTTAGAGTTCACTGTCACAGATCCATGCAGATGCTCAGCAGGTGAGCTCTGTGTAGTCCACACACTAGCTACAGGTGAGCTCTGTGCGTGCACTCCACACACTAGCTACAGGTGAACTCTGTGCGTGTACTCCACACACTAGCTACAGGTGAGCTCTGTGCGTGCACTCCACACACTAGCTACAGGTGAGCTCTGTGTGTTTTGGTTCTAGGCATTTCAGAGACCTGTACTCAGACTGCATCATTTTACATTTCAACCTGACATGTGTAGAGTTTCCAGTTTCTCCATAGCCTTACCAACAGATTTTAGTTATTTTTAAACTCAAAATTAGTTTAAATATTTGTGTAATGTGATTTGTGGTAATTTTATATTTTTCATATATTTCTGGCTAATTTTTTAATTTTCATGGAAAATTCACCATTGCTATGGTTAGAAAAAAAAAGGTATAACGTGTTCTTATACAATCAGGCTAATGTATAAGTATACACATGTTGAACTTCCCTAATCTGAAAATCAAAATTCTGAAATACAACATCTGACACAGCTTGAATTACTGATATGATGCCACAGGTGGAAAACCCAAATCTGACCTTGTGCAGTGGGTCATTGTCCTGACACAGTGTGTGAAAATAATGTTTAAAATGTTTGCTAGGCTATGTGTATAAGGTGTACGTTTTTAAAATTAATGAACTTTCTATATAGATAGCTCTTATTTCTAAGATACATATTTCATTATATGTATATATGCAGATTATTCCAAAATCAGAAAAGGCTTGAAATCTAAAACACTTCCAGCCCCACACTTTTTAGGCACAGGATAGGTCACCAGGTTCTTCACATTCATTAGGGGCAAGTAATTGTTTTATGTAGTAGATTGTAAGCAGAGCCACAGCCTGAAGAAGGATTTGAAGTCAGTGTGCTTCTCACAGAATTAATGATTTCACAGACCCTGAAGCTTAGACTTGTCCAACTTAACCTGTCAAGGCTATAACACAAGACTTTCTGATAATTGGTACATGACAACATACCTTCCCTACTTCCTATTTCCCTTGGGTAAAATGTAGTACAATATTCACAGATATTTCTGTTCCTGCAACAGGACAAGTTTGAATCAAGATGTAGGAATTGAGTCATTGGCTTCACACTTGTGAACTCAAAGAAATACTGCACACTGCTGGAGACCAACCTTGAGGTTGAAACCACGAAGTTGGACTCTTACAATATTATTTGCAACTTAAAAAAAAAAAAAGGGACTGGGAAGTGATCCAGTCAGTAAACTGCTTGCTTTACAAGTACAAAGACCTAAGTTTCATCCCTAGAACCCAAGTAAAAATACCAAGGGTAGTGGGGCACACCCATGATCCTGGCACCAGGGAGCTAGAGATATGAGGATCCCTGGAGCTTGGTGGCAGCCAGTATTGTCCATTTGGTAATCTCCAGCTCAGTAAGAGACTGACTCAAGGTGGATCTGGCTTTCACATGAACACACATGTTTCTGAGTGATTGATATTGGGAGATAAAGGTCCTGAATATTTCTAGTGTGCAAGATCAAGCATTCAAGTGTTTTTCCAAGCATGATGCATTTGTTTTGGTTTAGTTTGGCTTTGACTTTTAGACATTCAGTCTGTCTGTTTTGATGGTTTATAAACATTTGGACTTTTATTTATTTATTTTTAAAAAAATCACAACCATGAACATTGTTACAATTAGAGGCCCTCTTGTTTCTCCCCGATTCTGAGCATGCTCACTAGGGGTTCCCATTGTTAAAAGTATTAAACAGCCATCTTTAAAGGAAGGAAAAAAGTCTCAGCACACTACCATTAATATTGCTTCACAAATGTTGAAAAATACTCAAGTACAGACAAGGAATAATAATGTTGTGGCCAGCATAATAAATATGGAATTATAAATTTAAAACATTTTCTGGTTTAAAAAATAAATCTGGTAGTCAGTGCAGCTCTGTGGGCTCTCGCTCTCTCGCTCTCTCTCTCTCTCCTCTCTCCTCTCTCCTCTCCTCTCTTCTCTCTCTCTCTCTCTCTCTCTCTCTCTCTCTCTCTCTCTCTCTCTCTCTCTCTCTCTCCTGGTGGTGCTTGCCTTTATCCATTTTCCCAGGTCCTCCATGTCCGCCTCTCCTTCCTCTCATCTGCTCCATCAAAGGCTCAGGGAGCCCCTAGACCACCTCATCATCCACCACCATGGCCACCTCAGAACATTCCACCAGGACCACCACGGTCCACGAGGCCACCCCATCCTCCTTGCATGCTGCCAGGGCTGCCTCTTCCACCATCACCATAGGGAAAGAAGCGGGAAGGGTGGCGGGAGGAAGCCCTCAGGCTTGGGGCCTTACACTGGTTGCCTTCTGTTCTCCAGGAGAAGCTCTGCTTTCCACAGCCCGGATTGGGACACTGCCAGTCTCCAGCTTGGTACTGGGCATTTCCTCCTCCAGAAGGGTTTTCTCAGGAACCCCAGGGCCCTCCATAGCCTCCCATGTGACCCATGTGACTGTCATGGAGTGATGGCAGCATCCCCCTGCCCTCACGGGATGGCATGCCACCCCACCTGCTGTTCCTTGGAGGTTTCTTCCCATCAAACCCACTGCACGGCAGCTTTGGCCTTGGCAGTTGGTGGATCTTCATAGGACACTGTGGCATCACCTTTGGGCTTTCCAGTCTCCTTATCCAGATAGATGTGGATCATGGGCTGCCCAGTTCTCTTGTTGTCATCTTAACGACACCACATTACTTAAAGAAGTCTGCCAGATCATTGAGAGTCACATCATCACTTAATCCTTGTACTTAAATAGCACTGTTGTCAGAGTCTTCATCAGGATCCATTGGGAGACCTAGATCAAGATCTGGTCCCTCATCCATGGGTCCACCAGGCTCCTCGATGCCACCTTGCTCTCCAGTGCCCATTCCACTGTGTCTTCCTCCCCGCCCACCTCTGCTCATGCCTCCACCATCAAATCCCCCTCTTCCCCTGCCCTGGTTATCAGGGCCACTCCTGCTCCGGTTCTCTCCTGGTCCAGAAAATCCTCCAGACTCCTGCCCATAAACACCCATGCTACTAGGGTGGTCCTGTCGGAACGAACTCTGCTGCCCGTAGCTGCTGCTCTGTTGGCTATATTGACTTAGAGCCTGGCTGTAGGATCCAGTTTGAGGGGGGGTAACTAGTGGGAGGCTGCTGCCCGTAGCTGCTTTGTTGACCATAGCTACTCTGCTGTCCACAGCTGCTTGGTTGCCCATAGGTGTTCTCCTGAGAGTAACTGCTCTGATCATAACTACTCGGCTGTGAAGAGGAAGAGCTGGTAGGAGGGTGGGATAGAGGTACAGTGACTGGCCGCATGGGGTCACTCCCAGTACCTGGGGATAACTGCATTTGCACTGTCCATACCCTAGGCTGGGCTGGTTATAACCCCCTGTGCTAGATTGAGGTGGCTTAGTCTCAGCAGGCTTTTTACCATCCTGTGGTCTTGCAGGTGCAGTGGCTGCTGGGTAAGCAGGCTGAGTACCATACGAAGACTGAGCTGCTGCCCAGGAAGCCTGGGCAGTGATGTCATAAGCACCAGTGCCCTACCAGGCCTGGGGGCACTGGGAGTAGTATAACCCATTGGAGGCTGTCCTTAAGAAGTAGCAGTGGTCTGAGCCTGGGTATCACTGACTTCAGTAGGCTGCCCCTAGGTTCCATAGCTTTGTTGCCATGTGCCTGGGTAGTCTGTGCATAGCCTGTTGGGTTGCAGCTTGCTTGTGGGCACTATAATCCGTGGACGCCATTTTCTCTCCTTCCTCCTCATTCTCTCAGCGTCCATATGTCTATCTGTTTTGGAGCACCTTCTCCAGTGGAGCCCAGGCTGGCTGCAAGCTGGCAGTTCTGCCTCCGTCTCCTGGCTGAGGATACAGATGCGCTGTACTGTGTCCCGCTTTGCATGTGCTCATGTATATGTGTATGTTTGACTGGGACAGTCCATTGTGTTGTTTCAGTTTGAAGAAAGGGAACTTCTGGGTGGTATTCTTGTGTGTTCCTGTCAGATGAAGTAGGCTTAGATTATTGTGGTTTGTTTTCTGAAATAGGCAAGAAAGGTGTTTTTTTTTTAACCCGTATTCACTCTGCTTTTATTTCAAGAATTAAAATATGCATTTTGAAACTACGGCTCTCTTGCTTTTATTTATTTTTATTTTTTACTTTTTTCATGCTTTCACTGGTATCCCCCTCTTCCCTGTTCACTTTGTCTAGGATTAAGGTTTATTTAGTTTATGGCATTTTGATGATTTGACTTAATTTGCAAATCTGAATTGACAGATTTGGAAAATAGTGATTGATATTTTCCAAAAACATAATAGTTATGAGGTCACAGAAAAAAATCACAGTACTATCAGTTTATTTTTATCTAATACCAAAATACTAGATTTGTACTATTTCACTAAAATATTTACAAAAGTAATTTTTTCTGTGTGTGTGTGTGTGTGTGTTCACTTCATTAGGTGTCAAACCCAAGGCCTTACACATGCAGAGAAAGAAAGTACTCTCCTACCAAGCCACAGCTTCAGCCCAGAAGTAATGTTTCAAGAATCAATAAAATCAGAAGTTAATACATAGCAAATATAATCAATTATTAACAATTTAGAAAATGTCAAAAGTTAGAAAAAATAAGTTAAATGTTAATTATCATTTGGAAAAAATCATCAAAATCATCTGCATTTAAAATTAAACCCATTTTAAAAAATAAAAATTAACATTTAAATTCTAGAATACTAAGGTCAAGTATTGATTCATGTTGGAAGTGTAGACTCACGTGTATCTTGGGTTCGTGTCAGTGGTGAATGTCTTTCCACACATGTTCCATATATATATGAATGAATGAATATTCATTCTTCATTTTAATTAGAGAAGAATGACAAAAATAGTTTGTTCCAAATGTATTTCTCTGACTTATTCATCCCCAGATAACTAGTTGTTTGTGTTTTTTTTTACCAACTTTGAGGACTTTATTTATTTATTTATTTATTTTTGGTTTTTCGAGGTAGGGTCTCCCTCTAGCCCAGACTGACCTGGAATTCACTGTGTAGTCTCAGGGTGGCCTTGAACTCATGGTGATCCTCCTACCTCTGCCTCCTGAGTGCTGGGATTAAAGGTGTGCGCCACCATGCCTGGCTTTGAGGGCTTTTTAAATTCAAATTTTTACTTACATTTTCAAATGTTTAATTTTCTTTTTAGGGAAGTTTTAAATGTGTATAATAAATAAATATTACAAAATTTTAAAAGAAAAACTAGTTTCCCAGTCACTAATTACCTGTGAGAGAGACCCAGGTAGAACCAGTACCCCCTCTGCTTCCCTTGCTCTCTGTTTCCAGTGACCAATATTGGGCTGCTAGAAACCCAGGAAGAAGGGAGCCCAGCCACCAGCTTAGTGCAGAGCTAGACAGTGGACTTGGAACTTGTTGCAGTCAGCATTCTGGTTGCTGTGCAGAAAGAACCCAAACAAAAGTGGCTTGTGGAGGAATAGGTTTATTTGGCTTACGGACTCGAGGGGAGACTCCATCCTGGCAGGGAAAACAATGGCATGAGCAAAGGGTTGAACATCACCTCCACCACAGCACCGGAAGCAGTGGCAGGAAGGTGTGCCCAATACTGGCAAGGGGAAGCTGGCTTATAACCCCCAAAAGCCCACCCCCAACAACACAGTTCCATCGAGTTTGTAAAATCCAAATTGCCATCAGCTGAGGATTACCCAGAACACATTCATTTGTTTGTGGGGGACACCTGGATCAAACCATGACAGAACTCAAGCAGAAATACCAGGCGCCCACCATACCCCACTGAGGGATTTCTGCAATGATCATTCCAGCAGCTGGGGACAGGGCAGTGTGTCACAGTGTCCCTGTCTGCCTTCCCAGTCATATGATTCCCCAACCTTATCCCAAGCTAGCTTCTTTGTCTCATTTTACTGTACTGCAGATTAATTTAGCTTATTCTAGTGCCTCTTATAAATAGATGACCCTCACTGAATGTAACCATGCTTTTCTCTGCTGCTTTCATGATGTGATCTGAACATTTTCATCCTTTGACCGTGATATATCTGCACACCTCTCTCTAATTTTTCCGTTTGGGGTTTGATGAATGTCTTGGGATTTGTAAGGTTGTGTAATTCTTTTTTTAAAAAAAATTTGTTTGCAAGCAGAGAGAGAGAAAGAGAGAGAAAGAATATGAATGAGAATGGACATGCCAGGACCTCCTGCTACTACAAAGGAATTCCAGATGGTTGTGCCATTTTGTGCATCTGGGGAGTTGAACCCAGGTCGCTAAGCTTTGCAGGCAAGCGCCTTAATTGACAAGCCATCTATCCAGCCCCAAAGTTGTGTATTTCTGGGTAGCTTATTTGGGTTAGAGTAATGTTCATCCATATTCTACATACACAACACTGATAACAAGTGGGGAGAATGGCATTTAAAAGGTACCATTTCATACCCACTGTAAGTTTTTAATATGTAAATCACATATGTCAATATCAGTAGCCCAAAGTCATAGGAATTCTCAGCAGCCATATGGAAGGACATTTTTTCCAGTATTGTTGGTACAATAAATGGAGAGTGTCATTTTTTAGTATATGATAAATAAATTGTTCAGAAGTTAAGATCAGTGAACTTCCAAGTATATCAACATGAATAGGCCTCAAAACTGTTTGAAAAACAGTAATAGAATATGCCTATTGTGATGACATGAATAACATTATAAAACGTCACAATAGCATTTGCTTTTAGATATTTGTATATTTAATACAAGTATCAAATAGCTGTAGAAGTTACATACCAGATTACTGATGGCTGACTTTGGGAAGGCAGGGAAGTGGTCTGAGGTGTACAGAAGTATCATTCTGCTGGGCCTATGCCAAGTATGAGGGCAAAGGAAGAATCTGGGTTGATGATTGACAGAGCCTGCTCTCACATGCGCCTTCTAGTTAGGAAGATGGTTAGAAATATAGGAGCCAGCACACTGTGATGGTGATAAGAACAGCAGTGACCAGAAGCACTTTAGATGGTGAAGTCAGGGATCAACTCTGATAATCCTGAAGGACGATGGGAGAACGGGCTTAGAAGTTATACTTGTCGGGGTTCTCTGAGGAACAGAACTGACGGAATGAATTGTATTAAAAGGGGAATTTATTGGATTAGTTTAGGGCAGGGCGACAAAAGCAGTCTGCAGGCCCGAGCGAGTCAAGGAACCAGTAGCTGCTCAGTCCACGTGGCTGGAGGCCTCAGCAGTTCCAATCCAGCATTGAAGGCCTGAAGGCTTTCTGGAGAGCTGATGGTCTTCAGTCCACACTGGAAGTCAGAGGAAGCTTGGTTCCAATGCCGAGGACAGATATTTGAACAGGATAGATGCCTGTGCCAAGTGAAGGTACTCACCAGCAAGCAGCTCTGGCAGCCAGGTAGGAAGAAGGGATTTATTTCAAATACACAGATGGGGGTGGGGGTGGGGTTGGTTCAGTGGCAGGAGAAGCTGCTTCCATACAATCCAAGCGGAGAGAAACAACCAAACAGCCATCAAAAACCAAGCAAGCTGGACCCCAGAGCTCAGTCTGCTCTCATGTCTTTGGGCTGGAAATCAGGTCCACCCCCAAGCACACCTTAGGGCTAGACCCCAGGATCTCCCCAGTGACACCCCTTGTAGCCAGGTGCCTGGAGACCCAAGTTACAAGTTAATGAAACACCTGAGTCTGGGGGGGGGGGAGGCACACATTCATACTATCACAGAAGCCAACAGGAAATGACAGCAGAAAGACTGCTCCTGCCTGTGTGACTGTGTCTAAAAGAATGAAGTAGACTGATGGATGAGATCCGAAAGATGGCAGATACAGACTTGGCTTTGAGGGACCAGTGTGGCTTGAACAAAGATTCCCTGTGGCTGGCACTCTGCTGACTGGCCTGCTCCACACAGTGCTGGGAGGGAGGCTTGTGACACATGGTTCAGCAGCAGTTCTTAATCTTTGGCTTCTCTCTGTTCTGAGCTACTGGTACTGTAGGAGCTGTACAGTGATCCCCACGGGAGATGTCAAACCTCTTAACTGTCTTGAAAGATTGGGATTAGGGGAGGGAGTCCTGCTTTCAGTTATTTTGAAAGTAAACTTAATCTCATCATATTTGGTTGTTTTTCAGTCTGAAATGCCAAACCTGGGAACAGGTAGAAAACTTTGAGGTTGATTCTGTTACTGAAACGAGATTTCACTACTGATTTTGATTTTATATCTTAGTCATACAGCTATGTACAGAGGCTTATAATCAGATTTTACCTACATTTATTTGACTCTATGTCTTTTATGGAAGATAGCCTGGTTTTATACTACCTTCTAGATTGTAAACTACCTCTGAAAATTTTGCATGATTTATTTGCATTTGTATTTTAAACAGTTATTATCTTTTTCTTCTCCATGTGTATTGTTGTACGTGTGTGTGCGCGCGCGTGTGCGCATATGGAGACCAGAGGTCTTACTGGGGTACCTTCCTCAGTCGCTCTCCTCCTTATTTTACTGAGATAGGGTCTCACTTGAGCAGATTCAACTAGTTTAGCTGGCCAGCTTGCCCCAGGGCTTCCCTAAACCTCCTAAACCCTCACCTCCTAAGCCATCTTCTAGCCCTGCCAGTGCTTGGGCTGGCTTCATGTGGGATCTGTCTTAACCATTCCATAGTTTGGTTAACAATATATAGTGGCTTTATTTGTATCATTTCTTGATAAATGTCTTCCCAGTTTTACTGTAGTAGTACATTTATTATTATAATTATTTTTATTATTATTTCTAGGGATTCCCATTACTCTGTGGAGGGAGGCAGGGGGGAGATTTGAGAGATTGATGGAATGAAGAGGAATAGAATACGTTTCATATCAAGTCAGTCACAGCTTCTATTACATCACTATAGCCTTTCCAGTGCTGAGGGATCATCATCCAAGGGGAAAGCAGACTGTAAAACAATCATTATTTTTAGCTCTCTGCTATGTTTCTAAACATAGCAATACATCCGCTCTTACTTACTGTTAAACCTTGTGAACTTAGAACATCTAGTATAGTGTAACAACAGTTTACTGTAACAATAAACTCAGAAAATGTTTTGGTCATGCTTATGACTTGAATTTGTTAAAGGAAATATACTTATTTTGCTTTGTGTATGGCACTATGTCATAGTCAGCCACATGCCGCTGGGATGAATCTCCAAACCAGGTACAATTTGGGGAGGAGAGTATTTATTAAACTAACAGATCCAGGGGAAGTTTTCAGAATGGTGAAAGAGGCTGGCCCCCTTTCACAGATCCAAGCAGAAAGAGAGAGACCCAGCACCAGCAACTCAAGCAAGCACACCCCAACTCTAACCTGGCAAAACAGCAGGACTGCCAGACTTCGGCTCTGATGTGTCACTGGAATTTTACATCCACCTTAGAAATACCGTAGGATGCCAAGCCAAGGTGACACCTCCTCCAGACAGGAGGCTGGAGACAAATTTTAATACACTTTTGAATCTATTGGGGGACATTCAGTTAAACTACCACACACCGCTTTAGGATACAATGCCAAGTCTTAATCTTCATTTTTTTTTTTAATGTTGAGGGTGACTAATTACCCTATCTGAGTATTTTGTGTATTTGATGTATGTATTCTTACTAACCTAACTTTCTTTTTCTTTTAGCAAAACTGTACAATCTAAAGTGGACTGCATTTTGGTAAGTGAAAATCTAACGTAATGTTCTGTGGGATGGGACTTTTTTGTTTTAAAATATACCATTAAATAGCTAACGTAATATTCTCTGTAGTGGGTTTTCCATCAGTTTAAAACATACCATTCAGTAAGTACTGATTGTGAATGTCACTCAAGATAAGTGAATAAGATTTTATATTTATAGCCCCTGAGGGGGAATTAGTTATCAACTATTTTCTTGTGTCTTACCAATATTGAAATCACAATTTGAAGCAGTTGAATATTTTTAAATCTTTATTGGCCTTAATTAAAAGATTGCATAAACAAATGTTTGATTAAATAGTTGTTTTCCTATTCTAATAACTTAGTAAAAATTTATTTAAAGAAAAGTTTTTATGGTGGTTTGTTAGATAGAATTTTTTTTCACATTGGTTGCTGTGCTTTAGGAATTCAACCACAAAGATGGTATGAATTTAGGTTATGCTTATGGAACTCTATAAGAAGACTTAAAAAAATATAAAGCTTTTAATGTTCTTGGTGTTAGTTTTTGCTACCATGTTATACTTTTAAGATTTCAAGCCACTGTAGTAGTTTAAATTGTATTTGCAGTTCCTTAGATCTTTTAAGCATGTGGGGGAAACCAGCTAAGGTGGCCAAGCCTGTAAATCCCAGCCCTCAAGTGGAGACAGGAAGACCATGAGTTTTGAGGCCAGCCTGGGCTACCTGGTGGGACCTGTCACTGTGTTTGGAAGAAGCATGCAACCACTGTGAGGAGTGGAAAAATACTGGCCTCCTGCCTGGGAGCCTGGGCTCCACCCTAGACTTCTGGGTATTCGTGGCTTTGTACTGTTAGACGCCAGAGTTCATCATAGAAAGCCTCTTTCCTTGTGAACTCTCTTAGCCAAGTTTGGGTCTTTTTGTATAAGCTGATGCCTTTTGTTGGTGTCTTTTACTGTGATAAGTATGTGCTGTTGTGTTCGTTGTTTTTCTGTTAGCACATTAGCTTCTACATAGGATAACAGTGTGATCAGTTCTAGTCTTCTCTAACATAATAGTTGAAGGGATGGCTTCCCCCTTCCTTTTATTATTTTCTTTTCCTTTACCCCTTCCTTCTTGCCCTCTTCTCTCTTTACCCCTACTTCTTGTTGCCTCATAAGTAAGTAATCGTGTTGCCTCTGTTTCACAAGTAAATTAAGTGACACTTTTAGAGTTAGGTTAAAAAATTACTTCATTTCTTTCTGTCAGTTCTATTATATATAAGGGAAGCAAACTGGAAGGTTACTCATTTCTTATCATTGAGAAAACAAGCAAGATATAAATTATAAAATATGTCAATAAAATACTAAATAAAAACAAAAGGTTTTTAAGCCTTTGAAGAGTTTTGAGATGTTTATATACGAAATATTTTGTGTGTGTGTGCATGCGCTTATGTGTTGGTGCAGGCATGTGCTTGCCACATCACTTGTGTGGAGGTGGGACAACGTGGGAGTTGGTCTTTACCTTCTACCTTGTTTGAGGCAGGGTCGCTCATTTCATTGTTCATTGCTGCATTTGCCTACTAGCTTCCAGGTCAGTGTCCTGTCTCTATCTCTCCTTACAGTAAGCACACTGGATTACAGAGACTAGAGCTATGATGTCTGGCTTTCTGTGTGCTAGGGATCCATACTCAAGTACTCATGGCAAGCACTTCATTCACTGAGCTGTTTCCCCAGCCCAGGATGATCCAGGATGATATGTGTGTGTGTATACACATATATATATATCCATGTTTTTAAATATTGTCTTGAGCCCTGGGTATCCAGTGATAAGATAGATTGATCTCTTCCACGTGGTCCAGTTATTAAGTAAAGTGGGTATAAATGTGGTGTCTAGAGTCTGCCAGCAATAGTACTAGGCAGAGGGACAAACCCACGTCCCAGAATTAGGACTGAGGTCTGGATGCTTGAAGAGTGTTAAAGTGTCCCAGTGTGCTATAACTTAGAGAGAGAAGAGGAAAATGATCACAGAATTCAAATCAGGAATGCTTTATGTCTGGCATACTTAGCCATGGTAGGAACTATGGATTTCATTCTAAGTGCATGGAAGGCCAACTGCATTTTCAACAGGAAAACTAGAATACTTGAGTTTTTAAAATATTGTTCATGAAATAGACTATACAGGAGCAGTGGGAGTAGAAAACAAGGTATTCCCAGAAGTGCAGGAGAATTCAAGGATCTTGCTCGGATGATGGAAAATGATTTAGAAAGTGATGGATCCTAGACGTGCTCTGAATATGAAGGTGGACTGAAATGTGAAGGAGAGACAGACAGAGAAGTCAAGGAGAATGTGTGGCAGGATGTCCAGCCTTGACACTGATTGTGGCAGACATTGTTGTCTACAAAGAGTACCCAATCAAGTCACAAAAAATCGCTCAACAACCTCCCAGTGTTTGTACATAAGTCTGCCATGCCCACAGCTATCCTCAGTGCCTGCAGCTCATGGGCCATAGCTGGGCACCAGGGCTCTGATGCAGCTCTTCTGGTATCTCTTACCTGACAGACGGCCTTGCAGTGAGTTCTCAGTCTGTACTTAGGAGCAGCTCTCTTTTGCCTTCAGTTTTGAAAGACAGTTTTCCTAGATATAAAATTCTTGCTTAAAGCTTGTTTTTCTTCCTTGCTTTGAACATGTTGTTCTGTTGCTTTCCAGCCTGCGCTGTTTCCATGAGCCGCTCCCCTGAACCTGAAGAGATGCACAATGCTAAGAGCACTTCCCACACAAGCTTGGGATGTGTCATGTTAGCTGGCACTCCTACAGTTTGTCTCAAAAGGGTTTTGTAGGGGCTGGAGAGATGGCTCAGCAGTTAAGGCGCTCACCTGCAAAACCGAACTACCGGGGTTTGATTCCCCAGGGCCCATGTAAAGCCAGATGCACAGAGTGGAGCGTGCACCTGGAGTTCATTTGCAGTGGCCGGAGGCCCTGGCGCTCTCTCTCTGTCTCTCTGTCTCTCTCTCTCTCTTTCTCTCTCTCTGCTTGCACATAAATAAAAATATTTTTTAAAAAAGGGTTTTATAGTTTTCTATAGATGCATATTTTCTTAAAGCTTTCCTAAATAGTAAACATTTTTAAAGTTTTAGATGCTATTATGAATAGTATCTAAAATTTTTTGTTATACATTATTTTATTGCCAATATTTATAATGACCTTAGATAGGCACCAAACTTTTTGGTTTACATATTAAATTTTTAGAGTCCTTCACACTTTCTAGCTACTTAATCATATTATTTATGAATAAAGAGAAATTCAACTCCTTTTCTCATGTCTTTTATTTTCTTCACTTTATTATACTGCTGGCACTGCCTGGTTGAGATGAATGTTGAACAGCAATAGTGAACGGTCTCAACCAGAAGGGGAAATAGAGTCATTTACTTGCCATTTAATATGCTGTTCATACATGTTCTTTTTTTCTTGATTTTTATTTACTTTTTTGCATTTGTAGCTGTGGGCAGCCCAAGGGTCTCTTGACACTGCAAGTGAATGCTTAATCTTGCTATACATGGGCGACTGGGGACTTGAACTCTGTCTTGCTTTGTAAGCAAGCACCTTCAGCCACAGAACCAATTCCCGAGCCCCATTCACAAAGGTTCAATGTGTTTGTTCCCTTCTGTTCCTATTTGGTTATGGTTTTTGTGGTAATGGTGGGGGGTGCGCGTGGTTTTTTTGTTTGTTTGGTTGGTTTGTTGGCTTCAATTGCGATTTCATGTTCCGGGGGTTGGTGGTAGAACACATTCTTAGCATGTGTAAGTCCTGGTTTTGATATGTGGCACCACAAATGTTTGTTGGTTTTTACCAAATGATTTTCCTTTTGTCCATATTTGTTTGTCATTTTTTGAACTATTTATGTCATTATTTTTGCTGCAGTTATGGACATGATTTTGTTTCATATCTGGTAAATTTTAATTTAGTGCTAGGCATTGACTTTTATGGGTTTGGTTTTGGTTTAGTCTTTTAGTATTTTATCTCTTCCTTTGTTTGGTCAGGCACCTAAGTTATTTGTACATTGGTTCAACTCTTGAATCTTTTTGCTTCATCTTTGTTTCAGGTCTGGAACAGCATCTGCACTTGAGCTGGTTTAGTTTTTAAATGATGTCCCTTGTCTGTGTATATAGTTAGGACTTGCTTAGAGGTGGCTATGCTGCCATTCTGTTGTGAGGCTGATATCACAGAGCATACTTCCAGCAGCTTAGCGCACTACAGCATCAGTGGGCAATATGATCTTATGGGGTCACCATCGCACCTGTGGTATTCACTGAGATCCCTTAGAGTTCTGGGCCCCACCCTCCACCTCCAGCATGATGGTTTCCTCTACATATAGGATACTTGTATAGATCCACTTGTATAGGAATCCATCTTCTATATAGTCTTTGCCTTCTTAAGTACCAATTTCTCTCTAGCCAGCAACACTGCCTTGTTCTGCTTTCTGTGTTTCTGCACCTCAGTCAAAGGAGCAGGTCTTTACTGTCTAGTTTCTGAAAGACTTGTTAATTATATTTTGTGTATGTTCTGAGTTGGTTAAGCTGGGAGAGTTGCACCAGTGTCAGGTACTCCGATGTGGTCACATGTAGAGTTCCTGCCAACTCTTCTTTAAGAACTCACTGAATGCATGCATGCCCTTCCTGGCCTCTTGGTTTTCCAGTGAATTATTTTCCACTTTTCTTCACTAAAGCTATTGGAGACTTTTTAGCTCAGTCTGCTAAACTCTCTTCTTCCCTCATTGTCAGCAAATGATCTCACCTATTCTCTTAAGAAAATAGGAGGGGCTGGGGAGATGGCTCAGTGGTTAAAGGTGCTTCGTTGTTAAGCCATATGTTCAAAGTGGTTATTTTTATAGTTATTTCTATCAGCACAAGGCCCCTGCAACCCATTCATATTCTTTCTCTTTCCCTCTGCTCACAAATAAATAATAGTATTTGTAATTCAGAAAATAGGAAGCCACAGCACATATTCTACCAAGTTAACACCACTTCTTACCCCAACAGGCTAGCTCATTCTCTGCTGGTTCTTCTGACAAAAGAGAGTCATCTTTCTGCCTGCCTGAAGACTGGTCCCCGCCCCCAGGCTTTTTCTACTATTTTGTATTTCATGTGTGTATGACATCTGCACGTATGCATGCAGGTGCTCACACCCTATGTGCATGCTGCAGAGGCCAAAGGAGAACACTGGTGTCCTCTTCTATCCCCCTCAGCTGTATTTAATAGTGTCTCTGGACCTGGAGCTCGCTGCTTTTCAGTCAGGCTTGCTGATCAGCAAACCCCAGTGATTCTCCTGTCTCTGCCCCTCAGCACTGGGGTTGCAGACATGTGTAACTATGCCCAGGTTGTTATGTGAGTGCTGGCATTGAACTCGAGTCCTTAGGTTTGTGTATAAGATCTCTTGCCCAAAAGGCCATCTCCACAGCCCTGCCCAGTTCTTAATGCCACCTCTTCTTAGAATTCAGTTCATAATGTGTTGCCTCAGACTTACAATCTTTTTGCCTCGGCCTCTCAATGAGTGACAGCATGTGCTGCCACACCCAGCTTCTCTTGTTTCTTTATACTCTGGTTTTCTACTGACCTTACTAACAATTAAATGTTCTAGTGTTTCTGTATCTTTAGCAGGAAAAACTGCTCAGAAATGATGGTGCATGCCTGTAATTCCAGCATTTAGGAGTCAGAGGCAGAAAGATCAGGTCAAGGCCACCCTGGGCTACATGAGACCCTGTCTTCAAAAAACAAACAAAAAAAAGCACTATTCTGAAGCCTGTAATCCTTCTAGCTACAGCTTCTCTTCTTCTTTTCCCTTCTCCAGTTGAAAGAAGTCACAGTTTAGTTAGCAGTTTCATGATCACTTCCCATTCAGTTTTCAACCCCAGTAACAAAAGCTCATTTTAATGCCACACTTTGAAACTTGTATGCAAAAAGGATCATGGATATCTGACCTCTTATTGCTAGTGGATCACCTCAGTCTCAACTGATGTCTCCACTGACCCTCTACACACACACACACACACACACACACACACACACACACACACACACACACACACACACACCCCCTCCTTCCACCCCTCTCGGCGCTCTCCTCTGCACACACACCCTCCATTTTACTTCAGCTATTGTTTAACAGCCACTTCTGACTAGTTCCAGCCATTCTGGAACAGTAATTGTCAGTGAGGAGCGATTATTGACAATATCTGGAGGTGTTTAGGCAGGCCTCCAGCATCCAGGGCATAGAGAGGCCAAGGTGCTCTTTACATTCTCCAGAGCACAGCATGGCCCCACGGTGGAGCACCACCCATGATGTCGGAGTGCAAGATTGAGCATCTCCTTGTATTTTGGGGTTCATCATAGATGCCTCCTTTATCTTCTATCGCATAATAACTTGTGCTTTATTTGTATGATAGTCATAATTAGCCTTCTTAGATGCTCTTGGCTTTTTGTTCCCTTGAGACAGAATCTTCCAATCTGGCCTTAAACTTGCTATGTAGCCTACGCTGACGCTGACCTCAAACTTATGATCTTTCTGCTCAGGCTCCAGAGTGCTATGGTTGCAAGCATGTGCCACCTGACTCTTCTTTTCATGGCTTCTAGAATGTAGGAACGTATTAGTTAGAAGATGCTCAGAGGCACCTAAAGAAAATCAGTAAATACTTATGGGATATATGACCAAAGATAACACCATCCATGAGAAATTTTAGTTTAAAATAGTGTTATCACCTTTACACCTTTTAGAGAACATACATTTGCTGAGTTATTTGAAATGTGTTGCATAATTACTCCCAACTTCTGTAAGAAAGAACACTTGTCTCATTCCTTGAGAGGAAAAGGACCACCTTTTTCTGTCATTCTCTTGCTGTGCTGTGCTGTGCTGTGCATGTCCTCCCTTCCATACTGTCCTGCTTCAGGGTAGAAAGCTCAAGCCACTTCCATGCTCATCCCCAAGTGCTACTGGGAAACTCAAAGCTGTTTAGTGGAAGAGTTGAAGCAAGGGAGTAGATGCAGCAGGAAGCAAAGGAGCCTGACAGCCAGGTAGCACCTGAGACTGCCTCTCCTGTCCTGGTTGTCTAACTGCACAGCCCTATAGTGCCTTCTCCCCTGGGCTGCTGCAGTTATTAAATAACTACTGTAGAGTGCCTGGCACACATAGCTGAACATATCACACGTATGAACTAACAATGAATTGTCTAACTTAATTTCCATAGTTGTATTTTTCTAGAAGTCTAAATATTGGTCAAGGATTGCATTTTATATTCATCATCACAAACCTACCATCTAAGAGGGAATGCTAAGGTTTTGGAGCCACCAAGGGTACAATACTGCTTTCCTCAGATAGGAACACTGGGAAAGGAGCTAGAGGGTGTGTCATGCAGCAGGTGCAGGGGAGCACGCCAGGCTGCCCCAGGCCTCCCTCCCCAGGTCTGGGCAGGTGCTGTGCTCTTCTGGGGTTTCTTCATTGAGATAAATTCCTTCCATAGTCAGCTCAGAAATTGCCTTTTTTTAAAAAAAATTGTTTATCTCCTAGGAACATTTTCATCAGCAGATAACAGTCATTCCCAGCTACTAGGGGCTTAAAAAAGTTTAAGTTTGTATCTGCAGATAGGCTGAAAATCACGCATTTAGGACTAAGCATTGCCTCCATAGTTTGAACCTCTCTTCAGTGTGCACTATCATCTTTCATCCCTGTCACAACCCTTTAGTTCTGATGCAAGGGCAGGAAGAGGGGATGAAAGACAAAAAGGTTTCCTTACAGGTGAGCTGTCCTCTTATTTAGGGCGAGCACTTGTGCCTCCTTCCACAGCAGCTGTCCCTCATTACAAGGGAAGCTGGGCATGCTTTGTTTTCTGGCCAGGGCTCACATCACATCTTCTTGGGATTCTTAATGTTACAATTTTTTAGTCATGATTGTGATTGGGGAGGTTGAAATGTATTTCTTGTTTTGTTTTGCTTTGCTTTGTTTTCAGATGCCCATGAGTTAGTTCTCTAGGTCACCCAGCAGACAAGCACAACTGGGGGTTTGATGGTCAGCTAGGCTTCCCTTTCTCTTCATTGTCCTGTGTAGCCGCTCTCTTTCCAGCTGGCTCAGATCACATTACTTGGAACATTTTGAGCAGAAAATTAAAACCATTTTTATTTTATACCTAATTCAGTAGCTTAGAAGTAGATGTAAAAATCCTGATCATAATCAAATACAATAAAAAGTACTTATGTGGGCTGGAGAGATGGCTCAGCGGTTAAGGCACTTGCCTCCAGGGCCTAAGGCCCTGGGTTCAATTCCCCAGGACCCACATAAGCCAGACCCACAAAGTGGTAGCCCTGGTGTACGTTCTCTCTCTCTCTCTCTCTCTCTCTCTCTCTCTCTCTCTGTATCTCTGCTTGAAAATGAATAAATAAATTATTTTTTTTAAAAAAGTACTTATTACTCTTGATATTTTCCATGACAGAATAGAAAAACAATTTCTTTTACACTGTTTAGAATAGATAACCCTTTAAGGAAGCATTTGCCTTTGTAAGCCTGTGGCTTTCAAAACCAGCTAGAAGACAGAATTAAGAATTCTAGGGGGCTGGACAGATGGCTCAGCAGTTAAGGCACTTGCCTGTAAAGCGAAAAGACTTGAGTTCAATTCCCCAGTACCCATGTAAAGCCAGATTCACAAGGTGGCACATGTGTCTAGAGTCCGTTTACAGTGCCTGAAAGTCCTGACACACCCATTCTCTCTCTCTCTCTCTCTCTCTCTCTCTCTCTCTCTCTCTCTCCCTCTCTCTCTCCCTCCCTCCCTCCCTCTCCCTTTCCCTCTCCCTCCCTCCCTCTCTCTCTAATAAATAAATAAAATATTTTTAAAAAGAGTTCTAAACAGCAAGGATGGAAAGCGGAGTCCTTATAACCTTACCCTACTCTTCTGCCTTCCCTTTTCATCCTACGGTACAGATTGCCCAGGGCCTGAAAGCTTATGAGTGAAGAGACTGATATCCGTGACCACCTGGAAATGAACACTTTGTCTGTGTGGTGAGGCTTAATAGCATAGTGACTACGTACCTGTAGTAGCGACCATAGGAACAGGTGGATGCTGCAGGCTTACCTGCACCATAAGCACCTCTAATTCCAAGTGCGCTCATGCTGTGAAAGTGCAGGCTTTGAGCTGCAGTTCTTCAGACACAAGAGCCTCTGACAGTTGCAGGCACTTCACCTGGAACCTGTTAAAACCAGACTTTCTGGCCCCCACTTCAGATCCCTGACAGGAACTGTGGCCCAGGGTGGTCCTTCTCCACGTGATTCCGATGCTTGCTGACTTCTACGAGCTTCTCTGTCACAACTCAGGATGAGCATCCTCCTCGTCAGCCAGAGAACGCATGATAGAAAGTACAGGTGCTGTCTCATACCCATGAGACTCATTAAAATTCAAAATTTGTAGCAAGGCAAAGGGAAAGTGTAGAACTCCTGGAACTATAAGCTGGTAAGACTTGGGGAGAGAACTTATAGTAAACTTATAATATACTTTTAATTTTAATTATAATGTAATAAATAACTTATAATAAAGTTGAAGATAGGCAATCTGGTTAACCATATATTTCTACTTTTAAGCACATATGTTATAAAAAAAAAACTCACACAGGACACAAGAGATACAAATAATAGCATCAGTGTATGAGAGAGTGAAACCTGAAAAGTGACTGCTTTTGTTCTATACAGTACTATTTTTTTATCTCTTTGACTTTTTTTTTTACTTTCTTGCTAGCATATATTAATTGTCTAAACTCTTGGGCTTAATTTTTGCATTTTCATAAGTGCATATACTTTAATCATGTTCATCCCTTCTATTACCTTCTCTCATCCACCTTTCTCCTTTTTCTTCTACAACCCTACTAGTCCCCCCTACTTCAATGTCCTTTCTCTCTCTTTAATTTCACAGTGAAAGAGTGCATGCAGTATTTGTCTTCTTGAGTCTGGCTTACTTTGCTTAACATGATGGTTTCCAACTCCACCTATTTTCCTGGAATTGACATGATTTTGTTTTTATTTGTGATGAATAAACTCCATTGTATAGAAACATCGCATTTTACTTATCCGCTTATGCATTAGGCTGACTCCATGATTGGCTGTTGTGCAAGCAGTGTGCCATAGTGACACCTGTATGTGCTCTTTATATGAAGTTCTTCATCTTTTTAAACATTAAAAACTAAATGGTCCCAGCACACAGGAACCTGAGGTAGGAGTTTGAGGCCACCCTGAGACTACTTAGTGAATTCCAGGTCAGACTGGGCTAGAGCGAGACCTTACCTCAAAAAACAAACCAAACAAACAAAAAAACCCAAATGGGTTTTTAAAGTATTAAAAGGATTCCTGCCTGGCTCCATCTAATTTACAGGATTCTGCTTCACAGGGGATTGAACTTGGACAAAACAAGATCGTCAATAACCGGTTACTTAAAAACATATCAGTGAATCAGCATATGCAAATTGTTTATAAGATGAGCGTTTTTCTGAGTAAATGCTAGAACCCAAAGTAGAGGAACAGACAGGCATTTTATAGGGTCATGTGTAAAAACTTACCACAGTCAGTTCTGAACCAAAGTTACAGCTCAGTGGAAAAGCCCAACAAGGCTGTATGTTTCTATACTGCTGCTTAGTCTTCTTTCAGGCTCACACCCCGTTTTTGACAAGTATAAATACACTTTGGTTAATATCAGTTGAGATTTCAAAGTAAGTTAAACGATATTTTTATGCATGTGAATGAAAGCTTTTGTGGATACAGGGAGGAGCCCCTTTCCTAGCTTTTTTGTTTGTTTGTTTTGGTTTTTCGAGGTAGGGTCTCACTCTAGTCCAGGATGACCTGGAATTCACTATGTAGTCTCAGGGTGGCCTTGAATTCATGGCAATCCTCCTACCTCTGCCTCCTGAGTGCTGGGATTAAAGGCGTGCGCCACCACGCCCGGCTCCTAGCTTATTTTTATTTGAAATTATCACCTAATTTGTTCAATACCCTAGCTGATATTTCAGATTCACCTTAACATGAAACCATTTTCATATCTTTGCTTTAAGATAGGAGTGTCCAAGTGTGGTTTAAGAATTCACTTCTACCTGGCAAGAGATGAGTCACACCAGACCTACGATAGAGGATCCATATGGAACCCCGCAGAGAATGGTGGGATTATTTAAGAGACCCATAACCACAGCCAATCAGTCAACACAGGATAAGCCAGACAGACACCAACAATTTTCAACACAACCTAAAGCAGAAGTACAGAGACCCCTAAGACGTCAACAATAAAGCAGCCTTAATACTCACCCACCATGACTCGGAGAACTGAGCAGAAGAGGGGGCAGAAAGACTGTAAGAGACATGGTGGGGGAGAGCTCCCAGAGACATCGCCCCCCCTCAGTAATATCATACTAAGGCGGGTGGAACCAGGCTGACTCCTAGGCTATCCATAATTCCCTACCCCATGGACTGATCCAGACTGCCCACGGAGGAGGATATCCAGCTGACTGGGGATAGGGAAGAGGAGGGGCATTGGGGAACTTGGGATAACAACTAATTATTTGTTCATTAAATGTATCTCATTATGGATAATAAAAATAAAAGATTTCACTTCTAAAAATAAAGAAACATGTCATTTGGATTTAAAAAGTACATATTATTTGAAGTTTCAGATCACGTTTAGATAGATCTATCAAACTCATATTAAAAGTTAGAGTTTTATTCTAGCATACAGATAACATAAAATCACCATAAATCATACTTAGCACATTCATTCACTCTATTGTACCCTACCACTTCAACCTCATTGAAACCATTTGTAAGTCACACTGTACCCAGCAAGCAGGGGTCTGCTCTGGGTGTAAATGGAGCCATAAAGTTGAGATCTCTCAGCTCTGGCTTCCTGCACTGAGTGTATTGTTTCCAAGTTCATCCATATGTTAACATGCATTACGACTTTATTCTTTTTGTAGCTGAATTAAAACCACACCAGTTTTGAAAAGTTTATACAGTTGGTCTTTATGCTGTGAAAATAGAGCTCTATTCTCCTTCATTTCATAAACTCAGCCAAACATACTTCTTTTTGACAACCAGCACACCTCAATATGGAACAGAAAACTTTCGTTCTTCATGTTTACATGTTCACAAATAATTCAATGTGTAGCATACTTGCCATATAACTGTCTTGCCTTGATGAGCAAGGTTAGGGTCTTCACATAAACCAGCAGGCATTGCTTTGGAAGCCAAACATTGGCTGTGAATGTATCCAGAACCAAAAAATTCTTTGTTGTGAGCTCAGCCCTTGCTGGAACAAGATGCCATCCATCTCCCATGGAGGCATCTTGTTCCCATTTGTTTCGAACAGTTTCTGTATTACCACTTCAAAGACCACCTTTTGTGTGTCAAAACCCCACATCACACATGAAGTCATAGAACATTATCAGTTTTTGTTACTGGAAGTAGGAGGAAAGTTTGATCTTGTTCAAACCATTCTGGACACTTTAATCTCTTTTGTGCCTTTTCCTAATTTGAAGTATATTCTGAAATTTCTTATCTGGTTTTTCCTCTTATATTCTTAAGCTTTGAGAAGCATAAAGAATAACAGGTTTCATAATCAATATGAGATAGTTTTATTCCTATTGCTAACAAATTATGGTTTAGTTATATTTTCTCAGACTTTACTCATAATATTATGTATGTTTTATTATTATAACATAACTTTCCTAGTTTGGGTCCTACTTTGGAGATTCAGAGGTATTATGGTATTTAATAAAAGGTATTTTAGGAACTACATTTAAGCCAGTACTGAGGGGAGAGGTTGGAAACAGGGAAACCAGGTAGACATTTTAGTAATACAAGTATTATTGTAAGTCCCTAAGGGCAAAAACTTGACTGGAGAGATGAGTCAATTGGCCATGCAAGCAAGAGGGTCTGAGCTGTGATCCCCAGCACACTAGTGAAAGCCAGGTGTGGTAGCACACAGCTGAATTTACAACACTGAGGAGGCAGAGACAAGGAGACTTCTGGAACTTGCTGACCCCTACTATAGCCTAACTGATGAGGGACAGATTCATTGAGACCCAGTCTCAAAAACTAACGCAAAGAGCAGTTGAGGAAGGCACCTGACATCAACCCCTAGGACTGTGTACACACTTAAAAATAGGGCAAGAATTATATTGTGTTGTTCATTGTTACGTGCTGTGATCTGCTTTGTGTACATTGGGGCACAATGTAAATTCATAGTTATCCTGCTTAATTTGTGAAACATGGCAAAAATACTCTCTTTTGCTGAAAGAGCTAAAAGACTTAGACTAATGAGGCAGAGAAAATAGAGAGACTGAAGAGAGCTGGCGGCCTAAATAAGGGATTAATGTGGAATGCACCATGAAGAATAGAGCTAAGCTGACTCCAAACCACACACTGTGGGAACTAGAGAAACGATAACAGTACATAACAATTGAGAAGGGAATGTCTTCTTTCTTGTTTGTTTCTAAAGGCAATGGATTTTTAAAGTTTACATTTAGAGGCTGGGTATATGGCCCGGTGGTAAAGTATCTGCACACAAGCATGAAGACCTGAGTTCAGATACCCAGTACCTATGTTAAAGCCAGATGTGGTGTGCACCTCTAATCCCAGGGTTACAAGGGTAGAAAAGGAATCCCTGAAGCTCATTGGCCAGCTAAGTCCAACCAGATCAGTGAGCCCCAGGTTCACTGAGAAACCCTATCTCATAGGAGAAGAGTGGGAAGCTAGAAGTAGACAAAAACACCCAAAGTCTACTGTTGGCTTCCACACATAAGCACAACAGATGTACAAGCACACTGATGCATCCACATGTGACCGCACACACACATAAAAATATGTACATCTACAGCCTATTAAATAATCCTGTGAATTAAATTTTAAGATTAAACGTTTGTGGCTGAATTTTGGAGACTAAGAATAGGCTATGAAAAGGTTTTCTTCTAAAAATTGGATCTATATTTTTATTGCTTTCTTAAGTAAGTAAAATAATTCTACCAGCAAGAATGCCAGTAATGGGTCCACATTTTCCATTGCCATGTGGTTTGTGGGGGGTGAGCTTGTGTGGGCATGCATGTGGAGGTCAGAGGACAACTTGCAGTGTCATTCCTCAGGTGCCTTCTACCTTTTCTGAGACAGAACTCACCAAATGTGCTAAGCTGGCTGGTCAATGAGCCTCAGGGTTTGGCCCCACCAGGCTTTTTAAACATGGGTTCTGGGATCCAACTCAGATCCTCAAGCTTGCATGCAAGCACTTTACAACTGAGCCATCTCCCCAGTAGTTTGCCTCTAACTAGGCTCCCAAAACTGTATTGTGTGTATCTTTATTGAAAAAAGGTGTATGACATGTTTGAATCTATTTTGTGGCAAACTAAACTGAGATGAGTGTTACAGAAATTATCTTCCTGGGTCCCTATATTTTTAAAATGGAATAGTCAAAGAACAAGAGAATAAGGAATTTTACAAGTAGGTTCCCTAAAAAGCAGCCACTGTTCTACTTCCTGGCAGGGGAGATCCCATGACCATGAAGGTGGTTTTCCCAGTGAGAGGCTTAGACATTGCATTGCAGATGTGCTGGCCCCTGCGATTTCCCCAAATGCGGAACCTTGACTGCATCATTTGTGGTAGTAGGGGACTGCGTTCCAGCTCTCCCCATAGAAAATATTTAAAAAATCAAAGTAGCCACCGTTGGGAGTCAGAAGTGTAATTTTACCTGCATAGTTCACATTTCACTGTTTTACCCTCCACTCCATCCATAAGTACAGCAAGCAGCATCAGTCACCCATTTTAGGACTTGGAATTTTACAAAGGCTCCTAGAAATCATCTCATAAGGAAAGTTTGCCAAAGGCAGTTGATTTAATGTTTATGCTAAAGCTGACTAGTAGGGGCTTGGGGAAATAAAAACAAAACAAAACAACCCCCCCCCAAAAATACTCTTTCTTTAAATGTAACTAAAAAGAGAAACTTTTGTGTAAGCAAATGGTTTTATTTATGCCTATACTATTAATAGAGGTACCATTCTGTTAGTGACTTGTGGTATTCCATAAAATTTTGAATAATTTAATCCTGTCTTTTTATGTTTAGTAAAAATTTTTTGGGGGCTGGAGAGATGGCTCAGCAGTTAGGGTGCTTGCCTGCAAATCTTAACAACCTGGGTTTGATTCCCCAGTGCCCATGTAAAGTCAGATGCACAAAGTGACACATGCATCTGGAGTTCATCTACAGTGGCTGGAGGCCTGGTGCACTCATTCTCTCTCTCCCCACACCCCATTTGCATCTCTCTACTTGCAAATAAATAAATAAAATATTTTTAAAATTATTTGAGAGGGGAAGAGAGAGAAAGTAGGGGCACACACACTTGCCACTGAGAACAAACTCCAGATGCATGCACCACTTTGTGTGTCTGGCTTTAAATGGGCCCTGGGGAATTGAACCCGGCTGTCAAGCTTTGCAAGCAAGTGCCTTTAACTGCTGAGCCACTTACCCAGCCCAATTCTGTCTTTTCAGAGATGAGCAAGAGAGCCTAGCTTTTTGCTTTGATTGGCATTTCACCTGAGTTATAATTAGTCAGTATTTTAGGGGAGATATTAACAAATTTAATTACAAGGAAGTATTTTTTTAAATGGACTTTCTTTTTAATCTTTTGTAACCAGCAAGAAGTTGAGAAGTTTACAGACCTAGAGAAACTCTACCTCTACCTTCAGCTGCCTTCTGGTCTCAGCAATGGAGAGAAAAGGTAAATCCTTGTTTTTGGTTCTTCATAGCACATCCCTGGCTGTGTGTGTGGCGTGTGTGCTGTGGGTCTATGAATACTCTTGTATTCCTAAAGAAGAGAGAATGATCAAACAGAGAGCACTCCGTCTTTGATGACACTTGAGTAAGTATTTGCCTGCAGTTCTTACCACTCATTTGTGCAGTGGAGTCAAAACTGGGAACTGCAGCCTTGGTTATGTCTTATAGGCCAGTGGGAATATTTATGCAGTGAGAGATGGGGGAAACTGAACTGAGTACCAAAGAATAAGCATATAAGTGTTATCAGTAATAAAATGTAAGAGTATTTTTAATGTACTCTCAGATAAGCACATCATAGAATGCAAAAGAATTGCTAGTTGAACATAATTCATGGTAAATATAGGCTATTTTAAGTATTCAGGATATAACTTTAGTCTCATCATTTGAAATAGAGAAAATGTGGAGAAACTTTTCTTCAGCCATTCTGTTCTTAAATGTTTCGTTACCCATTTATTTTTCAGAATTCATTTCATTGATGTTACCTCAGCATTCTGTTGCTTTTGTATTTCCTCTCTTACTTCAGACCAAACTTTCTATTTTTATGTTCTGAGAACCTGCTCATTATCTTCTTTGCAACTGAATGAATTGTTTTTATAGGAAGCTGAAATGGATAGCAGATCAGCTTCCTTCACACCGACTTTAACGCCCATTTCATAGGATCAGTTATGGTGTTGCACATAATAAAAATTAATGCTGCTTACTAAGCATGTTGGCCTGGGCAGTGAGCCTAGTTAGAGGAAGGGCTGCAGAAGGAGATTTACCCTGTTAAGATCTGTGTCATGGAAGTAAAGTGCTTTCATATGACCTCAGGGAGTCACTTCTACATCGTATACTCTTAGAGTATACAGAGAAAATAAATAATTTTGCCATATTTGTTTTAAAAGTTTCATGACTTTATATGTATGAACAGACAAGCAAGTTAGCAAATACATACATAGAAGTAATTTTGATGAAAACCAAAACCCATGTTGGCATTTTTGCACCACCCTCCTGCTTTAGCATCCTCACAAGGGATAGAACAGGGCATCACAGGAGGTCAATTTGTACAGAGATTACTGAGTATCTACTCTGTGTCCTACATGTTTTTGGCCAGTTACTGTGTTTTTAGTGGAACATTTTGGCCTCACTCAGAAATATTGACTGAGTTGCTATCTCGTTGAGCTAACATGTGTTTTGTTTTATAATTAGTGATCAGAACGCCATGTCATCTAGTCGGGCACAGCAGATGCATGCCTTTTCCTGGATTCGGAACACCTTAGAGGAACATCCTGAGACTTCACTCCCCAAACAGGAAGTCTATGATGAATACAAGTAGGTGTCCCCTGTCTTTAAAGACTTGTGATATATTCAAGAGCACTATGCTTGGCCATAAGATTTGTTTCATCTTAGTCGTTGTCAAGCTGATAGATGGGAGTTGACTTAGAAAACTCCAAGACTTCTCCCAGCTGGATGCTCCTGTGGTAGGGACTGCTGTGTGGAGCACTCAGGTGGGAGGAAGGTTGCGTAGTGCTGAAGGAAAGGATTCCTAGAGCGTTTTAAGAATGGCAGGAATTGTGTATTTGGACAGTGGAAGGCAGTAAGTCAATGCATAAGAAAAGTGAAGCATGTTTTCACCTGGACGTTTTTTATTATCATCATCATTATTATTTACTTGCAATCAGAGAGAGATGGAAGAGAGACAGAGAGAATGGGTGCCAGGGCCTCCAGCCTCTGAAAATGGACTCCAGATGCATGCATTACTTTGTGCACCTGACTTTATGTGGGTGCTGGGGAATCGAACTTGGGTGGTTAGAAGTTGCAGGCAAGTGCCTTAACAGCTGAGCCATCTCCCCAGCTTCTCACTTGGACTTTTTAAAGGTACTTTTCATAAATCTAAAGCCAACCAAAGAATGTTGGGAATCACTTATACAAAGATAGAGACCAGGGACTTTCACATGTATATTTTTAATATTTTTATTTATGTATTTGGTAGAGAGAGACAGGGCCTCCTGCTGCTGCAAATGGACTCCAGATGCATGCACCACTTTGTGTATCTACTGGCTTTGTGTGAGTGCTGGGGAATTGAACCCAGGCCATCAGGCTTTGCAGACAAGCTCCTGTAACTGCTGAGCCATCTCTCCAGACCAACTTTCACATATTATACACACAAATTTTATTATAAAAATAATTTATTGAAATACAGGAAACAATAATGTGGAGGCTAAAGGAATCTAGTTAGAGAAAGACTAATAGGTGATAAGTTTGGGCTGTGTCATATGTTTAAAATTGGCTTGGAAGGATTTATTCTTGCAGAATATATAACCCCCAAATTTCTGGATATTGAGTTGTAATTCTACATTTTGGGAGAGAATAATGAAGTAAGTGCTGCAATTAGCCAGTGTAGCACCATGAGAGGAGCTGCTTTCATTCAGAATTCTTATTCTCATAAAAAGGAAAACAATGAAGCTAGAGCAAAGGACTAGAAAAAATCTGAAATGAGGAAGACAACAAAGTTAAACTGAACAACTTTAGATTGTCTCTTTAGAAGAATTGTAGTTGAGAGTTTTTTGTTCTTCATTTTGTACCAATCTGTTTGCTATGCACTATGTGCCAGACCTGGTATTGGATTCTCAGTATAGGATGAATAAAACCTACCCAGGCTCTATCCTCATCAAAAGTATATGTGTTCAGGCCTTTCATCTCAGCACTCAGAGGCTGTGGTAGGAGGAAAGCATTGAGTTCGAGGTCAGCCTAGGCTAGAATGGCTAGAGTTTGGGGAGAGAGTGGATGTATTCTTAGTGTCTAGGTATGGTGGTTGTGCAATATAATCCCAGACTGAGCCAGGAGGATTACAAGTATAAATTTAGCCTGTACTACATAGGAAGAGGAAGGAGAGGAAAGATTTTTAATAAACACGGATTTGTGACATTCAGGTTTATTACAATAGAGATAACCTTCTGATTCTTCCGAGCAAATCTGAATTCAGTAAAAGGATATAAATGTCAGGCAAACATGTGATATGTTTTAAATTTATTTATTTGTGTGTGTGTGTGTGTGTGTGTGTGTGTGTGTGTGTGTGTGTGTGTGTGTGTATACGTATACCAGGGTCTCTTGCTGCTGCAAACAAATGCCTGTCCAACTTTTGTAGGTGGCTGGGGAATTGAACCCAGGTCACCAGGTTTTGCAAGTAAGCATCTTTAAATGCTGAGCCATTTCTCCCAGCACATACATGTGGTGTGTGGAAGAAACCCTGGGTTGAAGATCAAGAGAACATGTTCTGTCAGTAGACTTCTGTGGACTGAACCAGTGTTTTAAGTATCCACTTTTGCAGTTGGCTCAACGATAAAATGAAACAGTTGAAGATGCATGTGTTTTCTCTTGGCTCTAAAATTATAAAGTTGTCTGAAGCAGGAAAAGTTGAAAACCAATTTTCTGAAGATGTCTTGCTAGTTTCCTAAAATTAGACAAGTTAGGGGCTAGGGAGATGGTTTAGCAAGTTAGAGTGTTATGCCACACACATGTCACCTTATACACCACTCCAAGCACCCTCTACACACACCAAACAAAAAGGCACACTGGACATGTGGATATATGACGTGGTGGACAGCCTACAAGGTGAGCATAAGTTCTGGAAATGACTTACTTCCTCTATACGGTCAACAGAGACAGCATGTGACCCTGGCCCATGAAAACAGTTCATTTTCCCTAAAAATGTCCTGCTTTGGGCAAGGTTTGGCTATATTTACTATTATTATTCTGAATTTTTCCTTGAAAAAAAGATTGAAGCATCATAGTGTTCACTTCCAGTCTTGGCCATTGATTTGCAGATTGATAGAAATAGAGGTAAAAGAAAAGTAGTAATTCCTAGAGTTTAGAGCTTAAAAAGGAAGTGAGAGCTAAGGGAAATTTTTGATGATGGCATGACTGGACAGGAATAGCAATTCTGTGAATGGGGCAAGTGTGAGCGTGCAAACAGCATCGTCTGAGTCTGCACACTTCAGTGTGTGAAGACTTTCACCAAGAATATTACAGTGCATGACGGCCTGAGTTCAGATCCCGGGCTCTTATGTAAAATGCTAGGGTGGCAGCTTGCACGGAGGAGACCGAGTCAGGAATTCGTGGGACTTGCTGGCTAGCCACTCTAGCTGAATCAGTGAGTTCAGTGGGAGGCCCTCTCAAAGGATAAGGTGGGGACCAACATCAACCTCTGGTCTTCACATGCACGCACACACACACACACACACACACACACACACACACACACACACACACACAAGAATATTCCTTATTTACTGTTATATTCCCCTAGTGCCACTAGATGTCATTTATCGAGAGTAACTAGAATGGGATCTGATCCTGGACATAGATAATACAGTTGCAGTGTCTTCTGAACGATCCTGTCCCATTTACTGAGAAAACATTAAAATACCAAGAAGTTAAGAGACTCGTCAAGTGTTCAGGAGTTAGACAGAGACAGATATCAAGACTGTTTTGATAATAGGTGAGAAAATAAGCCTTTATGTTTAAGGGATATCAAACCGAATCATAGAAAACACTGAGCGACTAGTTACAAGTAGTTGTCAATTATGGGGTGGAGATGTGGCTCGGTGACAAAAGTAGTTCCTTACTATGCAGCTAAGGCTGCTCAGACGTGAGTTCATGTACATGTGATTGCCTATGTGCACAGAAGCAATAGTTATCGTGATGGACGTGTGCTAAGGAAGTGTTTTGGCATTTCCACAGAATGAAAGTGTGTGGAAGCTTCAGGTTATTCTCTCATTGTCTAAAACTGAAGTTTGCCATATCTTTAAATAATTTCAGAGATTAAAAATGTAGAAAGATATAGAAAAGTAAAAAGTAGATCAAAGTATTAGAAAATATCTAGTTAAGTTTTTAAATGTCAAAAGAAGACAAAACAGTATAACTGTGTATTTCACTTAAGAAACAAAATTTGGGGGCTGCAGGCATGCCCCAGCAGATCAGAGCATTTTCTGCACAAGCATGAGGGCGTAAGAGGGCCTGAGCTTGATCCCAACCCTGTGTAAAAGGCCTGATGTGGCCGTGCATGCCTGGGTGGGGCAGAGACCAGAGAACTGCTGAGGTTTTCTGGTCAGCCAGTCTGACCAAAAATGGCAGCTCCAGGTTCAGCGAGAGATTCTATCTCCTGGAAATAAAGAGTGAACGCGTTAGAGGATGACTCCCAGTGTTCTCCTCTGGCCTCTTCAGGCTCGTACATGGAGCATGTGTCTGCACACACACAACACCATACCACGCGCACACACACAAGCTTTTTTTGACATCATGAGAGATAATTCATTTAAACACAGAATAACACAAAACCCAGCATAGGACAACCAATTTTAAATTGATTCTGTTCTAAGTATTTCTGGATAAAAGGGTTATACCATATTTTAAGCTATTCCTCTGGTATATGGATCCTTTGTAGCTTATTACAGTGATGGGAAAAACAGTCCATTTAATAGAAGAAAATCAAAATCTCTGGGGAAGCAAGGATGTAATCTAAGTTGTAACTAGCTTCTAACTGGATTCATAACTAAGTTAAGATAGTAATAGAATTAGAAGGCTTTAAGATTTATATGCAGAGAAAGTTTTATTTATGAGTCATGGTGAGCTTTTTATTTATTGAAACTGTTGATAATCTATATATTTATTTCCTTTTACTTATTCTAATACCTTTTATGTGTATATTCACCTTATTTATCCAAATTTGGCCCCACTCTTAAGGCAGTTCTTGGGGAGGAGGCAATTACAAATTGCAGTGAACATCCTTGGTGTAAATTATCAGGATTGGGATTGCTGGCTAAACATTATACAACTATTATTACCCACTAAATGCATGTTTTCTGAGAGGATCATTTTTGTCTTTTACATGTCTATTTCTTAATGCCTGTGAGCCATAATAAAATATTAATATGAAAATTTAAGCATTTTCCAAGGTTGCTGTTTGTTAATTTTGGTTCAGTTTGTCTGATCTGTCCACTTTCTTCATTGCATGTTGCTATGGTGATTAGAAAGAACTTCCCATGCCACACATGCACGCTCCATGTTCTTCTGTACTTTTCCTAAACATTTTTAATTTTATTTTTCATGCATGACCTATTAGTCCATCTGCTCTTTATTTTGGTAGATGACATTAGATATGGCACTAATTTTAATTTTCTCTGTATGCTTACTGAAACCCAGCCCTTTTGTTAAATGATTTTTTTCTTTTAACACTAAATCTGTAATGTAACTTTCTTCTTAATAGAGCCTCCTAGACTCTTTTTTTGTACTGCAATACCATTTAAGTATTTCAGTTATTGGATGTTTAAATAGCTGACAAGGCCAATCTTTTTTCTTTCTCCCTATTTTTCATGATTTTCTTGGTTCTATCTCTCATCAGTTGACTTTTTCATAAGAAGTTGTGAATTTTCTAACTTTAGAAAAAAGAGCCTCAAATTCATTTTGATTCAAAATTATTTAATTTTGAGAATTTTTTTTTAGTTTGCATCTTTCTTTCATGCCTATCAGTAAGGTTTTACTTGTCTTCCTTCAACTAAGTCCCATGCCTTTAATCCCAGCACTCAGGAGGCAGAAGTAGGAGGATCACTGTGAGTTCAAGGCCAGCCTGGGACTACAGAGTGCCAGGTCAGCCTGGGTTAGAGTGAGAGCCTACCTTGAAACAAACAAAAACAAAAAAAGGAAGTCAGTATTATGAAATGAATTTCAAGGGTGATAATTGATCTTGGTTTGAGCTCTACCCAGTAGTGCTACTAACAACTGTATTTCTTGTCAGGGCCTGGAGACTCTGTAGCCATGGGCTCGGGGCAGCCACCACACAAATTGCACCATACACACTAGTGCCCCAGGTGTTCCTACCAAATGCCAGTGCTAGTGGAATAGGCCATGCCTTTGCTGTGTGTCATTATTCTGTCCAGAGCGGGGAATAGGATGAAAAAGACACTTTTTTATTTTTTTTTAATATTTTAGTTTTATTTATTTGCAAGCAGAGAAGTACAGAGAGAGAAAGAGAGAGTATGCGTGTATGGGTGTGCCTGGGTCTCTGGCCACTGCACATGAACTCCTCTAGATGCATGTACCACTTTGTGCATCTGGCTTACATGGGTACTGGGGAATTGAACCCAGGTCCTTAGGCACTAGAAGCAAGAGCCATCTCTCTAGCCAAAGACACCATTTTAAATGTCAAAAATCAGGTCATCTCAGAGTTTTCTTTCTATAATCTCAAGATATAATTACTTCTTCAAAATTTTGGTAAGGGAGGTCTGGAGAAATGGCTCAGCAGTTAAAGGCACTTGCTTGCAAAGCTCCTGGCCCTGGCTCAGTTCCCTATCACCTAACCTCTAGCTGAACACAAAGTGGTGCATGCATCTGTGATCCCAGTGTGTCTGGACAATGGGAGTCAAAGCCAGGAGAATTGCACTCATCTGTAGCCTGGCAGGTCCTTTGTTTGAAGCAGCAAGAGACCCTATCTCAGAGAAGAGTTAGCACAGTTGTCCTGTGATCTGCACAAGCACACACAGATAAATAAGATAATCAAACATTGGGGGATTTCAACAACTGTTCCTCTTTCAATAGCTCAGGCTAATTGTATACTTAGCCATGTTATGTTTACCTTGTTTTTCTTCCAGATTACCTGGAAAATGCACTGTTTGATTAACATTTTAGAGGGAACATGATTCAACCATGTTTTTAGGCTTGCCTAAATTTCTATAATTATTGTCATCTGTAATACATGAATGCTAAAACTCACTAAATTAAAATTGTGATCTAAGTAAAACAAAGGCTTTCCTTAGAAAATGATAACTCTTAATTCTTGTCTCTAAATATTTTAATTGATAATACAATTTCAGTTACATTGCAAGTAGTCAGTTTGCTTACAGCTAATTAGCAACAAAAGTATCTTATCTGACCAGGTGTGGTAGCTGCCACCTGTAATCCTTGTACTCAGGAAGCTGAGGTAGGAGGATTGCCCTGAGTTATAGGCCATTAGGGTTACAAAATGAGTTCCAGGTCAGCCTGGCTCAAGTGAGACCTTGCCTCAAAAAACTATATATATAAAAAGTATCTGATCTGTAAGATAAGTGTAGAATACCCAAGATGCACCTATCTGTGCAAGTTCTTGTGTAGTTAATAAAAGTACTTGCTTGCCTCAAGGTTTGGGAAAGATTAAATAATTTTATTTTTTTAAAGCACTCAAAAATGTCAGGTATGGCTAGGTATCTAGTCCTGTAAGTTTATTGTGTTACCAGTCTTCCAGTTTTTGTTTATTTTTATAACATTAAATAATAATTACCTTTAAATAATGTAATTTTTAAATGATATATGTACTAAAAACTAAATTACTGCCTAACATGGACTTTGAGTGACTTTCCATAATCATAATAAATACTCAACTTTTTGTCTTTAAAACAGTTGTTTTTTATGTGTGTGCGTGCTCATGTGCCAGGGCCTCTCACTTAGCATTGCAGACAGAACAGACACTTACACTGCTTCTTCGGTCCAACTTTATTGTGAGTGGCTGGGAAATTGAACCTGGGCCATTAGGCTTTCTTTGCAAGCAAGCTCTTTAACCACTGAGCAGTCTCCTCAGCCCCTAAAACACACTTTTAAATTTTAAAAAAAGGAAAAAAAAAGACCTTATTTTAAGAATGACATTGGAATATTAACTATCCTGTGAACAGAACATTCTCTGTTCCTTTATTTGAGTCTTGCATAAATACAGTCTCATGCTGAGTTAGGTGTTAATTGATATCACATCGTGCTTGATTGACCTGCAGTTGAAGTTATAAAGCAGAAAAATGAGATGTCAGCTACCAACATACTCACATGGCCTACAGTGACCTTTGGCTTGTTATATAGCACTGGTTGCAAAATTAAGAATAGATGTACCCTGTAGATACTCTAAATAAGACCTTAAACAGAATTATTGAATGTTTAAATCTTCCCTGAGGGCAATAATGATTTTTTTTTTCTTTTAAAGAATAGGCTACCTTCCAATAGAGCTGCCCCCATCAGGAGAAATCTTCACCCGCACTAACTCATTTTTAAGCATATGACCATCTCTCTATGTGGCAGGATGTTGAACTATACAAATTCTGGACTCACATGCAATGCTAACTATCACCAAATGAAAGGCCTGGTAGGGGAAGGGGACAGTAGACCTTCAGGTCTCACTGCCCTTGTGTTTTAACCTTAGCAGTAAGTTGTTCTAACACACCATGCTCTAATGTTCAGTATGCATGATGCTCTGTTGGAGGTTGTCCCTATGCGTGAGCCTGAGGTGTATGTGGAAATGTACTGGATGAGGTTGACGTCCTCATTTGAGAGCCTGGGAAGGAGCAGGGTTGGAAACATTTGTGCTAATGCTATGTCTTACTGTGGATTTCCTGGAGGCTGTTGAAAGCAGTGGTGTGCACTCTGAGGAGGCATCCAGCAAACTAAATGTGAGTTAACCTGTGGCTCTGAAGAGCATGATGCTTACTTGAAGATCCATTGCTTCCTTCACCAAAGGGATTAGACTGCATTGAAGAGTTCCATGCTGTAGCATGCTCAGCTCTGTCGTCTCTAAGTCGGTTCCTCTTTCTTTTGCAGGAGCTATTGTGACAATCTTGGCTACCATCCATTAAGTGCTGCTGACTTTGGGAAGATCATGAAAAATGTCTTCCCCAACATGAAGGCACGCCGGTTGGGCACCAGAGGCAAATCTAAATATCCTTTGTCAGAGTGTTGTTGTGTCCACACTCTCAGTTCCTGGAGAGCATCTGCTGCTGCTGTCCAGGGCAACCACACTGAGAAACAGATTAAGTCAGCAGAGGCCTTGTAGAGTGACTGCAAATAATGGTGCATGAGTTCATTAGGATGATAAGTGACTTCTTCCTTTTTCACTGTGCAGTGTTGTTAGTGATCTGATCTGAGCCTCAGCAAGAAAAATTGAGAAATGATATATTCAGCAATTGTAAGTTATACCAGTGAGATGGAAGAAGATGTGAGTTTATTTTCTTCTAGTTTAAAGACATAGGAATCTCCTTGGTAATGTCATAACGATAATAACACTCAAAAATGTTGTCTTGAACATTCACTTAATTTTTCTGTCAGCTACTTAAAGTCTATTAAAATTAAAGCAAGGGCATGGAAAAGGTCTTCCTTTTGACAGAAATATGTTTAAGCAAGCAGATGTTAAAAAGTGAAAATTAAGACTTTATTAAAGGTTTTTCTTCTCTTGGAATAAGATTATAAAATAGGAAGTATTTGTGCACATTCATTTCCTCCCTGCTTAGCTCCGGGCCTGTTTCAAGGTGTGACGTGAGCTCCTGTAAGAGGAAGGCTGCTTCTCTACAATAGTTCCAGGTGTTCTGAGGTCACTTGCTATGTGCCTGTCCTTGTCTCCTGAATAGACAGAAGTATCTGGATATGGCTTTGGCATGTTACAGGCGATAATCCTGTGTGTTTCAGTGGAAAAAGAGAAATGAAAAGGTTAAAGCCCTTGTGACAGTCTGAAGAGTTGTTTTTGTCCCAGCGCCCTGGGCTCAAGTTTCCCTTCCCTCTGCCAGGTTTCCATGTGGCTGGTTCCTCCCGTTCTGACCTGTTTGCTGCTGGTGGCTGGCACAGCAGGGCAGGAACATGTGTTCATAGCTTAACAGACGAGAGCCATCTTAGCATTCTACAAGAGCACTTGCAGCGTTAGAAGTGGAATGGAATTGTTGTCTCATGACAGAGACTTTATTCTCTTTTCACGTACAGTTACTGCTGGAGCCATATACATACATATATGCAGCCTATTTAAAGCACTGTCCCCCTTAACTGTCTACCACATACTGCTATAGTGGACTAAGGAAAAAAGCCTTTGTCCAGATGCCGACACTGCCCAGCCTTGACCTTCACAAAACTGGAGACGGGGTAAGAGTTCTACCTCCTTTTTAATAAGTAGAAGTATATCTTTATATCAAAACTCAAATGTATCCTGTACAATTTTATTTGGATAAGATCAGTAATCAAGAGCTGTTCCTTTTACAAATAAATGAGAGATGGGGAGGGAAACACCCACAGTGACTGCAAAATGGTGACAATACCCTCCAGCAACAGACTGGGGAGAACAAAGAGCTAACAGTACTGATTTATAGATGTGTCTTGTGATGTACATTGACTCTGTCCCTATGTGTAAAGTAGTCAGTCACATAGGATATCATAATATGTATAGTATAAATGATTATAAAAAGGAACTAGGGCTACTGGCATAGTTTATCTTAATTATATTAGAAAAAGTTTTAGAAAGATTGAAACCATCTGTTTAGCAGCCATTTGACATGCTAGTGACCATTCTGCATGGGGGAGGGGAGTCGGGGTCCTCTCATGTGCAAGGTGATTACGTGTCTGCCAACAGCTACTTCCCATGGCTTTGACCCAATGGATTTGTGTTATTCCTCCCAATTAAGAATCCACATCATCAGCGTACTTTAATTTCTCTGAACTTAAGTTAACTTTTCTTTTTTCCTCTGTTTAGTTGGAAGGAGCTGAGCCTTCTGGACAGCTTCAAAATGTTGATGAGGAAGTTATCTCTTCGGCTTGCCGTCTTGTGTGTGAGTGGGCCCAGAAAGTGTTAAGCCAGCCATTTGACACAGTCTTGGAGTTAGCCCGCTTCCTTGTGAAGAGTCATTACCTAGGCACCAAGTCCATGGCAGCTCTGACTGTAATGGCGGCGGCCCCCGCAGGTACGGAAGCCAGCTGAAGTGCAGCTGCCTGCAGAGCTGTTCAGAGGAAGTCTGACCAGAGCTCTGCAGGGTCCCTGTCTGCATGAGCTCATTGTCACCCTGCGTCACACTAGGTCCAAGTAGTTTTCTTACTTCACCACATTCAAACAGGAATGCTTGTGCTATAGAGCCAGACCCCATTTTTCTGCATGCTGCCTGCTGAAACATATAACTGCTTGATTGATTTTTCTGTCACGTTTCTAAGTGTAAAGAACATATGTATATGTACTTTTAAATTTGTATGTATCTAATCACTTAAATATCAGAACTAAATTAAGATTAAAGTTTAAAATTATGTACACTAGGCTCCCATCCCAGTAACCTTAGAAATAAAATGATCTTTAACTCTGTGACAGGTAACTTGGTCACCCAGAAATACACTTTGTGAAGAATTACTATAAAATACCAAAAGGAATTCTCTTTAATGTGCATTCAGATAAGAGTTTTAATGCACAGGAGTTTTCAGAATTGACAGTTTTAAGAATTAGCATTATTATTGAAATGACTTACTCCCTCCTAAATTAATAGCTGTGTGAAATATCAGTTCTGATGAAACTTTAAAAATGCATTTTAAGTCATACCTGGTATAAACTTTAAGAAGTTTATAACATCGCGTTATAGTCCAGAAATTATTTTTATGAAAACTGTAATAAGTATCAGGTGTGGTGTCTGGCATCTTTAATCCCAGCACTTGGGACCACGAATTTAAGGTCAGCCTGGACTGCATAGTGAGTTCCAGGTCAGGCTGAGCTAGAGTGTGACCTGGGAGGGATCTCTCTCCTATCTGCACTGGTGCTTCAGTGAGTGGAGGAAGCATTTCCATCTCCCTGCAAGACTCACTGAAATAGAGTGAATGGCTTTTTGAGACATAATTGCAAATAAAGGGTTGTTTTAAACAAAAGTACTGAAAATTACAAATGTAAATATGTGTTTTCCATATTTGAAAGCTACTGGAAGGGAACACTAAATATTTCACCAACTGTTGCAGTCAGCTTTCTAGTTGCTGCGCAGAAAGAACCCAAACAAAAGCGGCTTGTAGAGGAATGGGTTTATTTGGCTTACGGACTCGAGGGGAGACTCCATTCTGGCAGGGAAAACGATGGCATGAGCAGAGGGCTGGACATCACCTCTGCCACAGCACTGCAAACAGCGGCAGGAAGGTGTGCCAAACTCTGG